>JAPKLX010001034.1:0-23348 GCA_026898415.1 Leonotis leonurus | reverse complement strand
ACAGAATTAAGCCCGCAACCTTCGGTCAGACACCAGAAACAGAGAATGCACACCTCGACACTCTGACTTTAGAGGCTTATAACTCCTTCGTTCTATGTCGGAATTAAAATCTGAAGATCTCGTTGGAAAGAAGATGAAAAGACCTTTAAAATGGTATCTAATATGCTGGGTTTTGGATAAATAAAACGGACAGAAATCAGCTCGCAATATGCAGCCCTGTTTCTGCCGAAAATGGGAAATTCACTCGTATCAATCTAATTTTCGATTTTGCCGATGCTGACGCATCAACGATAAACCATGGCAGCAGCCCCGCCGCCGCCTCCGCCTCTCCTCCACCGGCGGCCCTTCCTCCTTAACACAAACCCTAGATCAACCCACCATAACCATGAATTCCACACCATATACATATATATATTCATATAAACACATAATTAAACACCATTTAATCACTAACTAAGAATATAATTTAAGAGATTACCTCCAATTCTCGAAGAGAAGAAGAAAAATTGAAAGAGAGTGAAGGGAGGGGAGTGGCCGATTGGAGAGGGTAAGAAATGGGTGTTGGAAATGTTCTACACACTTATATTATATCACTTACTTAGCTATTAAGAAATAAAAAATATCTTAGATATTTTTTAATAAATATCTTAGATATTTTTCTTAAATATCTTCTAATATTTTATATAAATTAATGTATATTTTGCTAGGGCACATCTCCGCTCTAAGTCGGACAACCTGTAAACATTCGAAATCAAATACATTAGTTTCCAAATCATCTAAAAATAATTCAATTCGTATTCATATTTTTTTTTATCGGTATAACTTGCCCAAAAATATTAATAATAACTTTAAAAGTGTGGGGTATTACACCCATATTCTATGATAGCTCGAGCACTATTGCTATAATACAAAATCCAGTTCTACACACCAGATGCAAACATGTTGATGTGAGACATCATTTCATAAGAGATCATGTAGAAATGAAGAATATACAGATCGAGAAAATACACGCAGATGTTCAATGAGCTGTCATATTGACAAAAACACTACCAGAAGAAAGATTCAAGATGCTATGTGGAAAGCTAGGATTGCTAAACCTAGACGAAAGAATCAGACCGACACTAGATCTTTAAGATCAGATCATATAGTAGATTGATGAAATACAAATCACTAATCGTGGTAGTCCATGAAGAATAGGGTGAATGATAACAAATCACCATCGAGATCATAAGAAAACAGATCGTCAACTAGATTGATAGTCAACAACATATGAAAGTTAGGATAACTAGATCACAACTCAGTTCATGAGAACCAGATGGTGTAAGAAGATGATACCAAATGGAAGTGGGAATCAGATGATGTTAAGAACAAAGACCAGACTGACTGTTTACACATGTCAGAATTTGGATGAGACTAGAACATACCACGTGGAAATTAATTTTCCAATAAAGATTACTTAGTCAAAGGGGAATTCAGAAATTAGAAACATTTCTCTGACCTAATTATCGCCCTAACTATGGTCTATAAAGTGATTTTGCCAACGTAGATTTGCTAAATCTTCCATAATTGTGATGATTAGTACAGGCTTTGGTAACAGTGATCGAGGAATATCTCTACCAAAATAAGAAAAGGAAAGCTACAGTGGTTAGAAAGATTTACACGCTCCACCATACAACCCTAGGATCTAGTGCGTGTATCAAACGCGAGGAAAGGCAGCAAAAGAAAGAGCTGAAGCGGGAAAATCTAAAAAGGGAGACTTTCATCAAAACCTTAAACTTTTTATCGCTTTCATCTCAGCCGTTGAATTATTTCCTATATATATATGTCGTACATATTCATAACTATTCACTTACACTTTCAACTCACAGAGCACACCTTCACATTCTAAGCACTTAAGCATTTCTATTTTTCTGCTTCTCTCGAAAGCTTTCTAATCTCAAACTTTTTGAAAAATGGACCACAATCATCACTGTTTTTGCAACACGTTCTTGAGGTTCAGAAGTTTCTCTCACCTGAACCATTCGCTGTTTACGAAACAAACGGCTTCCAAAAGTTGGAAGAAATTTTTGCAGTTGTCAAGCGCTGCAAAGGTTTTTATAGTTTTCATGTTATAACTTGTTGAGCATGTTTAAGTTAGAATTTTTCTGATTTACTGTGGTGACATTATTATGTCTGGAAACATGTTTAGACTATATTCTTTGATATTCCTTGGGTATATGTTGCATTCTGGATCTTTGGTTATATATATATATTTATATATATATATATATATATATATCCTTGTGTTCTTTGGGTTCTTATTTCAGAATTTAGATATGGGATATGTTTTGCTTTCATATATTGTGATTATATATTTATTGTTCACTGCTGGATTTCAATCTTGTATGATTTCATAATATTGTGACTACTCATCCCAACATGTTTTTGGCCAAATAAGCTGCCACTTTCTACCTTACATGGCACGATGAGAAAGATGGTCATGAAGCCAATGTACTGATGCCCATTGGTGATAGGACGAGCAAAACAACTTTTGATGTGTCTACCATGATCAACCAAGCATTAAGACTGAAAGATGAAGACATGGATCTAAGGAAGCAAGACTTTTCAAGTGGGCCAGGGATGCCAAGGGCAATGATGTTTCTGTGGATGTACGGAGAAATCTGAGGCATTCCATCAAAATCAGTTTTATGGTGGAGAAGTTTTTCAAACAGCATGTCTGGGAGAATGCTGTTGAATTGTCACGCCCGCTTTCTACTAATTCTAGTAAAGTCGGGGACATGACCAATGAAAAGAATAAATGACAAGAGAAAGATGATAATATTCCCTTCATAACATAAAGTAAGGACATATCCCGTAAATCGGGAAGTCAGAGTCATACGCTCGTTACATTACATAACAGAATTTAGAGTTTAGTTTCGGATTTATTACATAAAAGTCTAGCAGCGGAAAATGCAGGATCGCGTAATAAAATTCTACGTGTATGAAGACACGTAGAATCCCCAAGAGTCAGTTACTATGGAGTTCGACAAAAGCACGACATAGCACCCACGTCTTCTTCATTCTTAACCTGCACGTTTAGAAATACATGCAGGGCTGAGTACAAATTGTACTCAGTAGACACGTGCCGAAATCGCACACATACATATATAACTGTCAAGCCATTCGAGTGAATCATAGGGATTTTGTCTCTAAAGCGCCTATGTTCACAAAATCATTTCTTGAGAAAGTTCTAGTTTGACTGCAGTCCTAGTTCTTTGTAATCAACCATATCTGAAGTTTCTATGTGCCGGGGAAGTGGCCACTTCCCACAGACACTTGACCGGTCAACCTTTCGCTGACACACAGTCCATTGTGTACACTAGTTCGAGTGGAGGCGCTAACCCACTGGAACCCGAATTCGATTATCATATAACAGATAGGCATCATACATAAATCGAAAACATTTATGGCAAGACAGCGCTTTTGAAAACATCTCATTTCATTTGAAAGCATACACACATATATTTTCATAGGGTAAGAAAAGCCTACTTGAATGGTCTCGATTAGTGTTTGCCTTGTTCTCGTGTTGCGGATCCGACCTCTCGTCGAAACCTTTAATATGAATCTCGAGTGAGATATATTACTTGAGTATATCAAATAAATTCTAAGTGCAAGGATTTACTATCCTTGGTTATCTTGAGAGTTTATTCTCGGTCTTTAAAGCTCGACTAGTACACGAGTCTAGGAGTTGTATTTCTAGATAAGTCGTTTGATGATTTCTACGTCACTTTATGATTCGGGAATTTACTACACTCAATAAATAATTATTGGGTAATGTAACTAAAGACATTCTTAATTTAATATCTCGATTCTTAACTTGAGGCAATTAATTTCTAATTAAGCAAATTAGTCAATTTAATTGCCACCATAAGCATAATTTATAATTTAATCATTTCTTATGATTAAATTCTAATTAATCAATTAAGTTCTAATTAATCAATTAAGTTCTAATTAATCAATTTAATTGTTAATTAATAAATTAAATCTCCTAGTTTAGTTTTTTTTTTTTAAATATATTCTTGGGCTTAGTCCAATTATTTGGATTCTTGAGCTAATAGAGTTATTAATAGCCCACTTGATACTAAGTTTTTTGCCCACCTATTAATTTAGTGCAAACCCAATCCTTTCACTTATTCTAGCCCAATTGTCCTAGTTTATTTAGGCCCGTTAAATTTCGGCCCAATAATATATGCTACATCAATCATTTATTTAATTCCATAGCTCATCTTATTAATAAGCCCAGTTTCAATTACATTTTTCGGCCCATTTGCATTGCTTAGGCCTATTTAGAATTAAATCAGGGCCCAATTATTAATATGACTCGGCCCAATACTTTAACTAGATTTTTCGGCCCAAGAATTAAATTGGACCCGTTAACCCGGCCCATGACCCGGGCCCAGGTTCTAGACTATTCTAATGACCTACCCTATGCCTAACCCACTCCATTCTTCCTTCTTCCCTTTCACAGACGCCTCTCCCATCTTCTCTCTCGGCTCTTTCTCCGTTCAAGCTTCCTGCTACGCCAATCTCTCTTCCTTTGCTGTGCTCTCAGTTCTCTCCTCCCTTACTCTGCCTTCCCGTCGCCGTTCCCTCTCTTTCCGTTCAAGCTCCGCCTCTGTGCTGTACTCTCCACGGACATGCAGCAGTGTCGCTGCCACCCTGCAGTCGAGTCCTCCTCGCCGGAACCTCAAGGTAAGACTTTCTCTTATCTATTTCTACATCTATTCTTTCAAATTTTGATTCTTTTTCTGAAATTTTTGTTTTAACATTCCAGTTTTAAATTCTCAGTTATTCCCCTAAGGTTCTCTCTTCCCTTTCTGTTCTTTTTCCTCTCAGCTCCGCCTCTTCTCACGCTGCTTCTTTGCGATCATGCAGCTCTGCGTCGCCGCCGTTTCTTTTGTCCTTCCCGGTGCCCCGCCGTTCTTCACAGGTGCAGTTCTCTTCTTCACTCTCTACTCTCTATTGTCTTCTATTTGTATGTTTCAGATTTTGATCATTCTAGACTCAAGATGTGTTCTGGGACATTTATTAAGTTTTAAATTTGTAATTTCTGATCTCTTAGTTACTGACCCTCTCTCTCTCGTTTTCAATTCGTGGCGGAGCAGTCAAAGGCCGTCGCCTCCAGCCTCGCCGAGCTCTTCTTCCTCCTAGGATATCTTTTCTAACACTTCTTTTATATATATATATTTGTTGGATTAATTAGAGAGTGTTTATGATCTGAAATTTCTTTCCTCTTCAATTTCACGAAGTAATGTAGTCTTATGAGTGTTCTAAATTTGCAAATTGGTTTTGGTGGATTCGGGGTTGGTTAGGGGTTATTCTGGATTGGTTCGGGGCTGTTCGGAGTTAACCGGATCGACTCGGAGCCATTCGAGGTCTGTTCGGAGTCGTGCGGGGCTGTTCGAGGCCAACCGAAGCTGTTCGGGGCCTGCTCGAGGCCATCCGAAGCTGCTCGGGGTGGCTCTGGGTTGGTTCGAGGTCGTCCAGCGCCGTGCGGGGCTGTCCGAGTTCATTCGGGGTGATTCGAAACTGATTCGGGCTATTCGGAGTGGTTCGAGACCTGTTCGAGGTCATCCGAAGTTGTTCGGGACTGCTCGAGGCCGTTCGGGGCCTGCTCGAGGCTGTTCGGGGAAACTCACGGCTGTGCAACAGCCGTGCACTACTGCTTCCTTAGTTATTAGGTAAGTTCTCTTATTTCTTCTTCTTTTTCTTTAAGTTTTGGTGAAGTTTAGCTTGATTAAAGAGGTAGTGAGCATGGTATAGCATTGAAAGTCTTAGTTCAAACTGGGAGGGTTCAAGGGATGGGGAAGGCAGTTTCTATAGCACCTATGTTAAGGTTCATAGCCAACATACCATAGTGATAATTCTACTCTCATGATTTAGTAGTATGGGGTATAGCTAAAGAACATAATGTTATAGGTAGAACCGTTTACCTTACGACTTGCTATCTCTTCTCTTCTCTTCTCTTGATTCTTTCCTTAAGTCACAATTTCGGCAGCACTTCGTGTAATTGATATTTAGGTGTGTTTTAAGTTGGAAATCTTCCCCCTTTATATAGAGGATTGGATCTCTACTCATCACAAATTCTTATGCATTTGCTTCTTCCTTTGGATTTGCAGTCATGGCCGATTGGTGGAGCTTGAGCGTCGCTGGTGGCTAGGATCCATAGGAAGCATGCTGCTTATTTACTACTGTTGCTACACGCAAGTGTTCCTTTTTCTCTTTTTTTTTTTGGAGAATGTGAACAGTGCACGCTAGTTCTTTTCCTACAAATTTGGTCCAATTGTATCTTATGTAAATATATATATATATATTACACGTAGGAGTCCATACATTTCATGTATATATATATATATACTGAACGTATATAATTAGATCCATATTGGATCTATTATCTTATTTTGAATACATATAATGTATAATGGTTGCCTATTTGTACCTTGTAAACGATGTATGATACAGATTAATATTCTTATTACACTAGTTCTTATTATCATATATATATCATAACAATGAAGGTTAAATATAATAGATAGAAACTAATAATATATCTTAGTGATTAATATAATAATAATCATCTTAATGATCCTACAGAAATGATAATAAGCTGGGCAATAAGTTATGAGGATTCTTAACACCAATTAATTATAAATTAGACCTCCTTTAAGCTCTCATTTGGTAACACAAAATTTGAACCATTTTACTTTAACATAAATAGAGAATATTGTCAAAATTTGCTACTTATTGTTTATTTTTAATAAGCGCTTTAGGAACTCTCTACATACTTGGTACAAAATAGGTCAAATGAAAATTCGGGTCATTATATGAATTCAATTCCAAGCTGACTATTCCCAAGGACCAACATCAGATCGAGATGTCCTTGGGAATCACACCTGCTCTATTCAATAAAGTTTCTGATGGAGTGCATCTCCAAGCACTGTTAGAAATGGGGAGTTCTAATCCTTTCTGGGTGCCACCCACCAAAGGCGTTGAGAAGAAAGAGAAAGCACCCAAGGAGAAGGTGCAGAAGGAGACAACCCAGAGAAAGCCACGTGCCAATAGAGCAAGTTCCATCGATACAGACACCTCCACTACCACTCAACAACCGAAAAAAAAAAGAGAAGGAGATTGAGAAAAGTTCATGAATCTCCACCACCAGCTGAAGAGTCTCAACCAGAGACAGCCACTCACCAACCTTAGGAAACTTTCCAACCAGAAAGTTCTATTCCTCAACCAACTGAGGAAGCCCAACTGGCCACTAAGATCCCTCAGTTTGTAGAGCCAGAGTCTAGCTATGACCCCAACCAGGGTAAAGATTTTCTCCCCAGCCAGAACGATTACTCCCTCACCAGATCGTATGCAGAGGATCAGTGAGGAGGAGGAAGAGGAAGAAGAGGTGGATGAAGAGGAAGAAAAGAAGAAGCAGGCTACAGAAGTTGAAGAAACATGTCTGATTATATGATCTGGAACCAGTGGGACAATCAATTGAGGGAGAGCCCAAAAATGAAATTTATACTCGTGGGGTTGCTCAAAAGTTGAAGAAACATGTCTGATTATATGATCTGGAAGAACTTCTGGAGAGAGAGACCAAGTCATTCAACAACTTACAGGTTGATGACTTGATCACATTGAGAGTTCAAGATTAGATGACTAATACATGCAACACCATCCAAGAGAAAGCTACACAAGTCCTTGCTGATTTCAACCAGCATCAGAAGGACTACGTGAATGACATGGATATCGATCTGCGCTGCAAGCTACGAGAGAAATTCAAAGAGCTTAACAAGAAGATCGACGATGGCAGGGTAGCTGCTGAAGCTGGTAAAGAGAAGTCAGACCAAAAGCTGGATGTTGGTCCCGAAAGAGCTTAGAAGTAGCTGCTGAACCTTTATTAATAATGGCCGATGAGACCTTCGTGGAATGAGGAAATGATCTTAGAGTTTAAACATATATATTATCACACACATATACGTGGATGATAATTATTGCATAAATATTTTAACATACGTGAGCATGGCAGCGGAAATTCTTATGAATAGAACGGTAAACCGTTCTCGTGAAGAAGAAATCGTCATCCCAATAACACCATTCCTCAGCCACACACATCATGCTGCTTCCTTAGCCTGTGAAGAATTTTGTAAAACGTGGGGTGAGTACTAGTGCACTCAATTGGGTTTTTCATAAAACGAAAAACATAGTCTCTGTTCAGTATACTTACCTTAGAAGGTTTTAAAACAAAAATAACTTCTAAGTAAGCAAAACATTTGTGCATTAATTAAATATGACCCGACATGAAGTTACTCTTATATAGGTTATGTCCCGAGCCTTTTACCACCGACGGATCATAAACATTCAGTCAAATAGGGCTCGGCGAACCGTACACCCTAACATAGCATGAGTCAAAACCCGATGGTGATGAACCCACCGCAGTAGAGACTAAGTGATCACAGTCCTTAAATCAACGTCTTAGGCCGAATAAGAACCCCCAGCGGTCGATAAGAGCATTAAACAGTCGATACCTTCGTGAAAACATTTTAATAGAGATACATGCATTTTTCATTTAAAAAAAAGAGCTTAATAACTCAAAATACGTATATATCCCCAACCTTTCAACGATGATATTCCTCGATTACGGGAAAACCGTAAATCCTTATGAGCTCAAATTTCAGTGCTAGGTACCTGTTAGTCATAGGGAATATATTTTGGCTTTAATTTCCAAAAAGAAACTAAATTTTTAGGCTCAATATTATTCTTTTTATGACGTAATAAATTAATTTGGCTGCAACCGGACTTTCAAATGATTTTGGCCAAGAAGGCAAAAATACTCCGGACATTATTCCATATAGGAATATTTATAAACATTTTTAAAATATGCAACTTTACCTCGAAGCTTAATTGAGAAGATTCGTAGTCTTTTTCAGATCTATGAAAATTGGACCGATGAAAATTAATGAAACCTCTTTCAGAAAATCCTATATTTTTTTCTCTACATGCACTATAAATTTCACCGTATAAGGATAACAGGTTAATAAATTTTCTTTAGAAAAACTCTACGCAAGGAGTATAATTTGTATATATTTTCGACTTATGCATGAAAAACTCATTTTTTTAAATAAACCTTTTAAAAAGCTTTCCCGGTCTGCCAAATTAACATGGTAGGTCCTAATAGGCTCTAGGTTTTTCCTAAAATTCTTATTTCATCATACCTAGAACCCTTAATAGTTAGAACACTTAAAAATATAATTAAAAATTTGTGGGATATTACATCCCTCTCCCCTTAGAAAAATTTCGTCCTCGAAATTTCATGTTACCTGAGAGAATAAATCAGGATACTGACTCCTGAATTTATCCTCCATTTTCCATGTAGCCTCATCTTGCCCATGATGGTTCCATAGAACTTTCACAAGAGGAATTTCTTTATTCCTTAATACTTTGACCTTCCTATCCAATATCGATATTGGCTTTTCCTCATAAGTTAAGTCCTCAGTAAGGACTACCTGATCATATGTTATGACATGCTTCGGATCGAAGACGTACTTTCGAAGTTGGGAAACATGGAAGACGTTATGAACATCTCCAATACTTGGTGGCAGTGCCAACTTATAGGCAATTGGGCCTATCCTTTCTAGGATTTCAAAAGGTCCTATATACCTTGGACTTAGCTTTCCCCTTTTTCCGAAACATATTGCTCCTCGAGTAGGTGAAACTTTAAGGAATACCCAATCCCCGACCATAAACTGTAAATCTGTTCGGCGCTTATCCGAATAGGACTTTTGCCTATCCTGGGCTTCTTTGATTCTTTGTCGGATTTGGGCAATTATTTCAACTGTTTGTTGTACCATTTCAGGTCCCAACAATCGTCTCTCGCCTACTTCATCCCAGTAAAGTGGCGATCGACATTTTCTCCCATAGAGAGCCTCGTAAGATGCCATTCCTATTGTTGCCTAATAACTATTGTTATAGACAAACTCGATCAAAGGAAGAATTTCTTCCCAGCTCCCACCTCTGTCTGCCACGACTGCTCGCAGCATATCTTCTAATATCTGTATAGTTCGTTCCGACTGTCCATCAGTTTGTGGGTGAAATGCGGTACTAAAATTCAACCTTGTTCCCATGGCCTCTTGTAAACTTTTCCAGAACTTAGATGTAAATCTCGTGTCTCGATCCGATGTGATTGACACAGGTACGCCATGAAGACGTACAATCTCCTTAACATAAATCTTGGCTAGTTAATCCAGATCAAAAGTCATTATAATTGGCAAGAAATGTGCTGACTTGGTTAAACGATCGACCACTACCCAAATAGCAGTGTTCCCTTTTGTTGATTTCGGAAAACTTACCACAAAGTCCATGTTGACATGTTCCCACTTCCATTCCGGAATTGGTAATGGTTGCAACAATCCAGATGGTCGTTGATGTATAGCTTTGACTTGTTGACATGCTAGACAACGTTCAACGAACATCGCCACATCCTTCTTCATTCCAGCCCACCAAAAATTTCTTTTAAGATCTCTGTACATCTTGGTACTCCCAGGGTGAGCGATGTACGGAGTATCATGAGCTTCGCTCATGATTTCATCCCTCAACTTCTGAACAGCTGGTACGCACAACCTACCTTGAAACATCAAGGCATTATCCCTAGTTTCTGCGTATCCTTTTGTATCTTCGGTTCTTGCCTTTAAACGCATTTCTTTTAGGAACTCATCCCCTTGTTGTGCTATCACAATTCTCTCCCTTAGGTCTGGTTCAGCTATCATAGCTGCAATAAAACCTTTAACTGTTTCTGGTGGATGAACTATTTTCAATTTGAATGATTCGAATTCTTTGAGTAATTCTTTTTCTTGCGTAAGAAGACATCCCATCTTAGCTTTTGTTTTTCGGCTTAAGGCGTCAGCTACCTGTAATACCCCGCCTTTTTAAGTTCCGAAATAAACGATATTCGGACGATATTATTAATTATATATTGAACGTTGTAGTTAATTAATGAGAATTTAATCTACTTAAAGATGAATTTTTGGTTGATGATGATAAGCAATTAAAGATTTCTTGATTTATATATTAAGAAAGGTTAATATTAAGAAATGGTAATTGTTTTGGAATTTCTTAAGTGTAAGTAGAAGTGTTATGTGATAAGAACTATAAAAATAATATGCATAGATGCATACAATATAAATGGTGTAGTTGAAATATTATCTATGTATGATAATTATACTACACGTATATATATAGACCATATATGTTGTGTGTGAATTGTTATATACAATAAATGAACTAGAACAACACACATAGTACATATATATATATATAAAACCTACAAGAATTATGTTGATGAAAAGGAAAAGGAGAGTTCACTCAAGTATAAAGTAAAGTACATAAATGCATCTAGTTATTAAGTAAGGAAAGAGATAAAAGTAAAATACTTCATTAAAACCAAATAATTACATATGTTGGGTAGTACAGTACCTAATAGATAGTATAATAAAAGCCTAAGCTGCAAACTGCTACACGGCAGTTCCAAAATAAAAGAAAGAAGGAAAGCATTCCATAAAATGTAAGGAATGTGATGATTATAAAATGGGAAAGAAAGCAAAGGAAAGTGATAAGGCAGTAGGGCTGCAGAGAAGTAAAGAAACAGAGCTTTAGGCCTGCAGTAGCTCAGCCATACTGCTGCAGAAGATAGAGTGCTGCAGAAGATAGGGTGCTGCAGAGGATAAAGTGCTGCAGAAGATAAAGTGCTGCAGTGGAGCCTTTAGTCTCGGTTGAGTAAAGAGGATTGAAACCTCCAACTGTACTTCTTCCAATACCTACAACAATAGAGTAAAGTCTATCAAACTAGCTATTTCAAACTCTTAAGCATTAAGAAAGAGAACACCACTACTACACATATCTATATATAAGAGGGTAAAGGGCTGCCCTAGAAACCTTTAGCACCCATCAAACATTTCATAACAAAGTATAGCAGCCACAATTTTCAGTCAATGAAGAAGGAGATAAAGATTAAGGTAGCTTTTCTCAACCATTACCAAAATTCTGTTCTAGCAAAGATGTTCTGAAATTTAGTATTCTGTGTAGAATATGGGCAGAACATACCTATTACATGAGTTCTAAAACTTCAAACAGAAATGTAAACTTAGAACCATCCTGTTTCTGAAATCAGTTTTCAATACATGCACTTATCTATATATTTAGAACATGTTATCAGAACATAGGAATATATAAATATGCAGATCTAGAATTAATGACATGCTTCATAACAATTTAACTAGAGGTGCTATTAGCAATTTAGTATGAAAAGACTTCCACCCTAAACTAAATCATCAGCAGAAACATACCAAAGAAATAAATAGATGGCTAAGTATAGAACTTAGAAATTCAGTTCAGATTTGCAGAACATAGAACCACAATTTTCGTTCAGATTGTAGAACACCTATATGTTCTGGTTTCAGAACACACATACATATATCTATGTATTCAGATTTAGAACAGAACTTATACGCACCAAAACAGATACAGAAGCTATATCTAAAGGAAGTAGAATACTTAGCTGCTGGGAAGCTCTGCTGAACTCTGACATTGAGCATTTATAGGATTTAAATCTAGAAAGGTTTCAGTTCCTACAATAAAAGAGAACATAGAGTTATGATCGATTAGAGAATTAGCAAGCCTGGAAAACGAGGCACAAACTACAGAGAATAGATATTTTCTTTCAGATTTCAAACCATTTATATGTGTTCAGAATTTAGAACATAGAATATATTTAAATGTTCAGATTAGAAACCTAACTTAAAGAGCTATGAACTATGAAATGAAAATTTAGAAGAATTAAATACAGACCAAAATCTCGTGCTTCAGAAATTAATTCTTACATACAGTTTGGTTTGCCCAGAGAATGCATGTTTTTTTTTAAAGAATAAGAACATGCAGGGGACTTAGCCATGAACTTCGAAAAATTAGAAATTACCTTAACAGCACTAGCTGCTGTCCCAGCAAACAAAGAACCACATTTTCCAGCCTTCCATCCACTCGAACATCGATTCTCCATAAATAAGCTAAAAAGAGAAGGGAATGAAATTTAGAATAAGTAATAAAAGGAAGCTGGAAAAATTCGAATTAAAACACTAAGAATAGAAATTTAGAAAAGGAGTATATTTTACCCTAAGAAAGGATTAGCCAATCGATAGCAACTTTCAGTCGAGCTCTTCTCCATCTCGGTCGATAAAGTAAGATAGAAACAGAGAGAGAGATAGAAGGAAATTAGCACAGAAATACGAAATTAAATCTGGAAACAAAATCGCATGTAAAACTGGAAATAAGAAGGACAAGATCTTTACCTTGAATTACCAACTAGCTTCCACTAAGAGAAGTCTTGAGCTAGGAAGGCTTAGCTTCCTCCAGGAAATCAGAGATTCAGAAAGTATAGAAATCTGAGAGAGAGATAGAGGGCTAGTGAGAAAGATGAAAAATTTAGAGTTTCAGTGAAAGAGAGTTAGAAAATCAGAGAGAGTAAGAAAGGAATATTACCTTGGAAGGAGAAAGAAGCAGCGACAGCATGAACAACGGGAGCAGGCGACGCCCTTGTCTTAGCTGTCAAAAGAAGGAAGGCAGAATTTGAGAATGAGTACAGATAGGAATCAGAGAGTGAGGGAGAAAAGCAGTCCAGGAAGGCTCACCGGAGGCTGCCGGCTACTGGTTGCACAACGCCGAGGGAAAGAGCCGTCGAACGACGGGAAAAGAGAGAAATAGATAGAGGTAGAAGAGTGGGAGATGGCGAGAGATAGAGGTAGGGCAGAGGGGATTTACAGAAGGAGAAGATGAAGGAAATGGGAGAGATAGAGATGGCAGAGACAGAAGTAAGAGACAGAGAGAAAAGATAGGGCTTAGAGGAGTATATGGTGAAGTAAAGAAGAAGAAGTGAAATGGAAAAGAGGAGTTTGTCGGCTGGGGAAAGAAATAAGAGTATTAGGGTTTTCTTTAGGTTAATATTAAGTATTAGGTTAGTTAGGTTAAGTAATTAAGGTTAGGCGAGTGGGCCTAGAATAAATAAAGTGAATGGGCCGAGAATATTAATCTGATTGGGCCGAAATTAAATAATCTTATGGGCCAAGAATGTATTATGGCTATGGGCTTTTAGTTGGGAGAATTAAGTTAAGATATATGGGCTGAGAATTAATTCAAGTGGGCCGAAAATAATTAAGTTGGGCCCAGTTTATAATCTTAAGTTAATTAATACTTAAACTAATTAAATTAATTAGTGAGTTCCCTTGATTAAATTATATGGACTAGTTTAAGGATTCTAATAAGATGAGACTTAATTAAATTAAGCTTGTCCTTTTAATTAAGATGGAGTTCAATAAATTTGTAAATATTGATCATGGAAGAAGGGATAGTATATATGCATTAAGTGCTTGTAATTTAGATAATTAAAGCCTAAGTATTAAATCAAGAAGATCCAATTTATTTAGTAATTGGGATCTAAATAAAGAGAAATTATATCTCTTATTAATTAAGGATATTATTTGAGAAATAATATTCTAAGGTTATGTAAAGAGTTAAATAAATAGAACTTATAATATTATTTGAATGATTAATTATTGAGAGTTAATTATTACATTAAGTGTTAATACACTTATTGCACTTAATTGCAATTACCGAAGTAATTGAATCGATGATTCAACACTTATAAATAATATTGATCTGAAGAAACAATATCTCGATTAACAAGTCGAAACAAGAACTAAGAATAATATATTCTTACAATTAATATTTCAAATGCACTAAGGGCATTTTAATTTATACGAGCTTTTCTAAAGGTTCTTACGAGAGTTCTACCTCGCATTTCGAGATCAAATCAAGTGCAAATCGAAGTTATCCAAGTAGGCTTTCTATTACAAATAAAATTATGTGTGCCTGTATACTATTTATGTTGCTTTCAAAATGATCTCAAATTGAGAAAATTATGTTTCAAAGTGTTGTCTTGCCGAAATGATTTATGTTTTGTATAAATGCCTATCTGATTAAGGGTACCTGGTGTAAGGATCCTGGATTCCTTGTTTAAGGATCCGAAGAATTGTAATCAAACTAATTGTGCACATATAACCGGGAGTCATCTATCGGGTTGGCCGGTTACAGTAAACCGGGAGTCATCTATCGGGTTGGCCGGTTCAGTGGACCGTGAGTCGTCGAAGTTGTCGACCGGTTCGGTATCCGTAGAAGGTGGCCACCTTCTCGGTACCATAAATTATCAGTACAATCAAATTACAGATATGGCCAGTATACTAAAGAAAATTAGACATCGATGTCGAACAGTAGGATCTTTAACAAATGAATTTAGTGAACGTAGGTGCTTTTAAAGACAAAATCCCTATGTCTCACTCTTACGGCATTGATAATTATATATGTATGTGTGCGATTTTGGCATGTGTCTACTGAGTACAATTTGTACTCAACCCTGCATGTATTTATAAATGTGCAGGTTGAGACGTGATGACGGGAGATGCTATGATGGGTTTGTCAGTCTTTATATAAAGTCTTGGGTGTCTGCGTGTCTTCATACACATAGACTTCAGTCGATCCTTATTCCGCTGCGTGAGTTTCAATCAGTTTTGTTTGGCGAAGTTGCCAATTGTTTAAATTAAATATTCAGTTGAACTACACTCAGTTACCAAACGATCCTTCAATTCAGTCAAGTCTTTCAGTATAATCAGTGTTCCACCTTATCATTCATTCATTCAATCTATTAGTCGCGCGCCCGGAATCTGCCGGGGAGGGCAGAGGGACGGGGCGTGACACTACCACATTGGCCTTTCCTGGATGGTAGTTGATCGTGCAATCATAATCCTTGACTAGCTCGAGCCATCTCCTTTGTCGCATGTTCAAATTCTTTTGTTCAAAGAAGTATTTTAAACTCTTGTGATCAATAAAGATCTCACATTTAACTCCATAGAGATAGTGTCTCCATATCTTCAAGGCATGAACAACTACAGCGAGTTCAAGATCATGAGTCGGATAGTTTAACTCATGGGACTTCAACTGACGAGATGCGTATGCAATTACTCTATGGTTTTGCATTAACACACAACCCAATCCAAGCTTAGATGCATCAGTATAAACGATGAATCCTTCATTTCCTTCTGGTACAGCTACTACCGGGGCCGTAGTCAACTTTGTTTTTAGTTCTTGAAAACTAGCCTCGCAACTTTCTGACCATGTGAACTTAAGTCCCTTCCTGAGCAATTGCGTTAATGGCCTTACTAGCTTTGAGAATCCTACAATGAATCTCCGGTCATATCCCGCCAAACCGTGAAAACTACGAATCTCGTTGGCATTCGTCGGTGTTTTCCAATCCTTGACTACCTCAATCTTGGTCGGATCAACTTTGATTCCTTCCGCAGACACTATGTGTCCAAGGAACATAACCTCCTTGAGCCAAAACTCGCACTTGCTATATTTGGCATACAATTTTTCCGCTCGCTAGGTATCAAGCACAATGCGTAGGTGTTTTGCATGCTGATCCTCATTTTTAGAATATATGAGGAAATCGTTGATGAATACCAAGACAAAGTTATCTAGGTATTGATGAAATATCCGGTTCATCAAGTCCATGAAAACCGCTGGTGCATTTGTTAAGCCAAAAGACATCACAATGAACTCGTAATGTCCATATCTTGTTCGAAAAGCTATTTTTGGAATATCCTCCTTTCTTATCTTGAGTTGGTGATAACCTGAACGCAAGTCGATTTTGGAAAAGACAGTTGCTCCTTTTAATTGGTCAAAGAGATCATCTATCCTTGGAAGAGGATACCTATTTTTAATGGTAAGCTTGTTTAATTCTCGATAATCGATGCACATTCTCAGTGACCCATCTTTCTTCTTGACAAATAGAACTGGCGCGCCCCATGGTGAAACACTTGGTCGGATAAAACCAAGTTCCATTAATTCTTATAGCTGCAGTTTGAGCTCTTGCAGTTCTTTGGCGCCATTCTATAAGGTGCTTTCGTTACTGGAGCTGCTCCAGGTTCCAAGTCGATGGTGAATTCAATTTTTCTATCTGGAGAAAATCCTGGCAATTCATCGGGAAAGACATCTGGATAGTCCTTTACAATCCATTCATGTGAGAGGTCCTTCTTTTGATGTGCATCAGTCATCAGACTGACAAGAATTGCCTGACAATTTCCTTTCCTTAGAAATTTAGTAGCCTTGAAAGCTGAAATAATGGGTATCGGATGTCCCAATCTTGACCCATGGTACCTAACATTTGATCCGTTATTTGCTTGAAAAGAAACATCTCTTTCCTGGCAACGTATAGTCACCTTATTTTTCTCTAACCAATCCATACCCAAAATGACATCGAAATCATTCATTTCAATGACATATAACTCTATTGTCACCTCACATTCGTTGATTTTTAATTTCTGCTTCAGGCACACTTCCCATGCTAAAATTGTTTTACCTGAAGGAATACTAATTTCCAACAGATATTCTGCCCTTGAGGTTGTTAATCCCAATCTAGTGCATGTACTTTTTGCAATAAAAGAATGTGAAGCTCCTGTGTCAAATAAGGCAATTACAGGTACATTAACTAGACTGATCATACCTGCTAAATTCCCCGGAGCTCGGGCGGCTTGTTGCTGATTCAAAACATATGCCCTTGCTTATTGTGGTGCTCGGTGGTTTTCATTATGTGCTGGATTAGGCCTCACAAACTGGTTTGGTCTTTGAGGTCCATTTTGCTGCCTACGTGGGGGAGCCATAGTTCTTTGATTCTCGGTGCAGTCTCTAGCGAAATGCCCAGGCTTTTTGCAACGAAAACACTCATTGCTACCTTGGCGACATTCACCTTGGTGGTTTTTACCACAAGTAGTACAAACAGGTTTGTTATTATTGTACCCTTGTTGTGGATGTCGTTGCTGCAGTTGTGGCTGTTGTGGCTTCTCCCGTCCCTGATTTCCTTGATTTCGGTTGTCCCATTTTCTTTTTCCTTTTCCTCCATCTTGATTTTGAGCATGCAATTGTACTTTTTCTTGTGGTAACATGGATTCAATATTCAGTGCTCTGCTCAGAGATTGAGCATAGGTTAGTGTACCTTGACTGACTAGCGAGATTCCAATCTCTTGTCGAAGTCCCCTTCTAAATTTGTCTGCCCTGGCTACATCAGTTTCAACTAGATGGGGTGCATAGCGGGACAGTTGATTGAACACACGATCATATTCGGTGACTGTCAATTTCCATTGTTTGAGATTCCAAAATTCATTTTGTTTCTTTTGCCGGTAGCAGCTTGGCACATATTTTTTCATCAATTCCCCCTTGAAGTCTTCCCATGTGTAGGCTTTCCATTGTGGTAATGTCATAGTTCTCCTTACAGACTCCCACCAGAAGTCTGCCTCTTCCGTCAGCTGAAAGATTGCACAATTCAGCTTCTCGGTATCCTCACAACCGATGTATTCAAAAATACGTTCAGTTGCACGGATCCATTTCTCAGCATCCTCAGGAGTGCCCATGCCATCAAATTGAGGTGGATTTTGTTTACGAAAACTATCTTCGGCACGCCTAACCACTAAGGGTGGGTCACGGGGTCTCTCTTCCTCGTGGTTACCTTGATTTCTCGTTTTAGGAGGCATTCTATTTAAATAGATTTCAGTAGTAATGAGGTTAGCAATGTACATAATTATGATAACCTACATGTCAATATTCATCATTTTAAAATAAATGAGAATCATCTCATCCATTCCATGTTCGGCGAGCCATCCAGGTAATCACTTTCTAGATGCTCGTCCTATGCATGATTTTTTTTTTCATTTCGTTCTCGTGATCGTACCATGTCATGAAATTTCAAGCAAGTATGAATTTACTTCGAACATTATGTTAGTTGCAAACAAGTTGTTTGCATAACAATCCATCCCTCAATCAATCAATCATAATGTCACATAGGTTAAACCAAATGTAACCATTCATATAGCCATTGTACTTGACAACGCATGTCAAACTTTATGCATGTCATATCATGATTCAAATAGGCACACATGTCCTAAGTGAATAAACATATCATTTCATTTAGGGGTGAGCAAAAACCGGACCGGCCGACCAAACCGACCAAACCGGCCGAAACTCGGTCGGGTAACGGTCGGGTTCCGCAGTTGACTCGGCCGGTTCGGTTCAAAATTGTTCAAATTTCGGTTAGTTCGGTCGGGCGGCGGTTTGAATATTTTTCGGCCGACCCGGCCGACCCGACCGATTATTGCATTTAAATTTAAAATACACATTTTATTTGGTCGGGTCGGTCGGTCGGTTGACCCGTTCACATCCCTAAATGTGGAATATAGTAGATTATTGTGGTGGATTATAGTATATTTTATTTTTTTCGGTCGGGTCGGTTTTCGGCCGAAAACCGACCAAAGATAGTCGGGTCGGTTTTCGGTCGGTTGAGGCATTATTTTCGGCCGGTTCGGCCACTTTTTTAACCGGTTGGTCGGTTAGTCGGGTCGTTCGGATTTGGTCGGGTCGGTCGGTCGGTTGACCCGTGCACACCCCTAATTTCATTTCCCATGGTATATACCATCATGATTCAATTAGGTACATACGACCTAAATGAATAAACATATCATTTCCTTTTTCCATGATTTTCATAGATCAAATAGGTACGTATGCCCTAGATGATTTAACACGATCCTTTTCATAACTATCCATTTCTTGAATCCAATAGGCGTATAAATCCTAATTTGATTGAACATTCTTCCTTTTCATGAACGTCATAAAAGAACACGTCTTAAATGACAACTTTTCCATAGAAACTTTTATAGATAAACCTTTTCCATAAACCTTTTCTTTTCCAAAATAGGAGTTTAAACAAAAAAAAATGTACCTTTCTTTTCTTCGTTGAGAGGCAGCGTGAGGGTGTTATTAGGATACCTGTGATTGGTTATGGAAATTCAATGCAATTCCTAAACATGCTAGACTTAACATGAACGCACCAGAGCATCGACCGCTCTGATACCACTCTGTCACGCCCCAAATCCCGAGGGACGGCACACGCGCCAAGGGCATGACTGGGCGGGAATAAAAGAAGCGGGGAAGAAAGGGGGGCATTGTGTTCGTGTGCATTATATAAGTGAGAGTTGTCCTTGAAAATCGGACAGCATCTCCTCTATAACTTTGACTAAGCCATTTTACAACCCAAACAGCTAACCAATGCAAAGACAATGTCTATAATAATGAATCTAAAATGAATCATATGCAATATGGAGATAATACAGCTCGATTCATGGGAGCGATAATCCAGAATCCTAAGTGGCCGAATCATCCAAGATGAAATGAATTGGAGATAATACAGCTCGAGTCATGGGAGCGGTAATCCAGAATCCCAAGCGGCCGAATCATCCTAGATGAAATGAATTGGAGATAATACAGCTCGATACATGGGAACGGTAATCCTGAATCCTAAGCGGCCGAATCATCCAATATGAAAGACGGGGTTCGAGATAATACAGCTTGTCTCGTAGGAACGGTAATCCAGAATCCTCGAGAGGCCGAATCGTCCAATAAGAACCGTCGATCAAAGGTGGAGGTTAGTGAGCCTAGCTCGCCAAAAGGAGTCACTCACCCAGCTCACCAAGTGTGGTTGGCATTCGCTCGAACACTACACAAGAGGCCGAGGAGTTGAGCGTCCAAGAGGGGCCGACTACTTCTAAGCTCTCCTATGCACGTGTATGCATGTAATGGGCAATGATAATAAGATAACATGAACCTTTATTAATAATGGCCGATGAGGCCTTCGTGGAATGAGGAAATGATCTTAGAGTTTAAACATATATATTATCACACACATATACGTGGATGATAATTATTGCATAAATATTATAACATACGTGAGCATGGCAGCGGAAATTCTTATGAATAGAACGGTAAACCGTTCTCGTGAGGAAGAAATCGTCATCCCAATAACACCATTCCTCAGCAACACACATCATGCTGCTTCCTTAGCCTGTGAAAAAGTTTATAAAACGTGGGGTGAGTACTAGTCCACTCAGTTGGGTTTTTCATAAGACGAAAAACATAGTCTCTGTTCAATATACTTACCTTAGAAGGTTTTAAACCAAAAATAACTTCTAAGTAAAGAAAACATTTGTGCATAAATTAAATAAGACCTGGCATGACGTTACTCTTATATAGGTTATGTCCCAGACCTTTTACCACCGACGGATCATAAATATTCAGTCAAATAGGGCTCGGCAAACCGTACACCCTAACATAGCATGAGTCAAAACCCGATGGTGATCAACCCACCGCAGTAGAGACTAAGTGATCACAGTCCTTAAATCGACGTGTTAGGCTGAATAAGAACCCCCGGCGGTCGATAAGAGCATTAAACAGTCGATACCTTCGTGAAAACATTTTAACAGAGATCCATGCATTTTTCATTTAAAGAAAAGAGCTTAATAACTCAAAATACGTATATATCCCCAACCTTTCACCGATGATATTCCTCGATTACGGGAAAACCGTAAATCCTTATGAGCTCAAATTTCAGTGCTAGGTACCTGTTAGTCATAGGGAATATATTTTGGCTTTAATTTCCAAAAAGGAACTATAGATAAGTAGTACTAAATTTTTAGGCTCAATATTATTCTTTTTATCATGTAATAAATTAATTTGGCAGCAACCGGACTTTCAAATGATATTGGCCAAGAAGGCAAAACTACTCCGGACATTATTCCCTATAGGAATATGTATAAACATTTTTAAAATATGCAACTTTATCTCGAAACTTAATCGAGAAGATTCGTAGTCTTTTTCAGATCTATGAAAATTGGACCGATGAAAATTAATGAAACCTCTTTCAGAAAGTCCTATATTTTTTTCTCTATATATATAATGCATGCAAAACTTTTACGTAGACGAAAACACATTATGATCATGCCGATATGTAGAATTCATGGCCGTGAACATAAAACCTTAAGGGACCGTAGCCGTCCGAAGAACGGAAGACCACCGAATTGGAGCTTTCGGACTCCATCGGTGACCCCGACATTTGGAGGCGGTGGTGGTCGGTCGTGGTCCCTTCGGGCCACTTCCGGCCATCATCGTCCCGAACTTCCTTCACTACTCGAGTTCTATGTAATGAGAGCTATGCATAGGAGAAAATCATTTCGAAAAAGGACGTGAAACGAAGAAAGAAAACGAAGGTGAAGTTATGATAAAATTTCGGCGACGGCGAGGTCGCTACGTTCACCCAACGGCGGCTGAGCCACCTTCATTGAGTTCCCGAGCATCCATTACCTTGCGTCGGCATACCTCTTTCACTCGACTTGACCTCGTCAAAACTTTGAGAGCTTCGAGAGCTTGACAATGGCGACGGAGGGAGAAAAGGAAGAAGAAGAAGTTGGGGGGGAGAGCGAATTGTGCGTGAATGGGGGGAGGAAAGTCTCGACTCCCCCTGCTATTTATAAAAAAAAAATTTAGATTTTTTTTAATTATTTTTATTATATTATATTATATTATATTATTATTAATGCTTTAAACTTAAAACGTCGTAACTTCTGCACACGACTTCCTTTTCGGGCAAACTTAACGTCAACATCTCCCTTTCTTCATACTCTACACAATGACTATAATATTGATATAGTTTTGGTCATGGAAGAAAAAACTATTTTTTTTGACGACGTGCTTAAATTTTAAAAATTCGTAGCGGTTGCATACGAACTGCTTTTTGGGTAAACCTAGTGCCAATAATTTTCTTTTGAAAAACTCTACGCAAGGAGTATAATATGTATATACTTTCGACTTATGCATGAAAAGTTCATTTTTCAAATAAACCTTTTAAAAAGCTTTGTCGGTCTGCCAAATTAACATGATAGGTCCTAACAGACTCTAGGTTTTTCCTAAAATTCTTATTTCATCATACCTACGTCCCTTAATAGTTAGAACACTTAAAAGTATAATTTAGAAATTAGTGGGATATTACAAAATTATATTAACAATTAATACTTTCTTTACGTCTATAGATAATTGTATACTATATTGAAGATTGAAGTGAACGTGATTTTTATATCTTGTTCAAATTAGATGAAGACCAATATTGTAAAGCTATCCATCATTCATGGAAATCCTCTAGTCCTGTCTGTGCTTTTCAATTTTTGACCGAACAAGTTTGAATCATCAATCTTGACTTTAGTCTTTTGTCAGTTTTTTCTTTTAGTATTGAACTCTGTAAAGATCTAATTAAATCAAAATACTAAGTAAAGAAGAAGCTCCCTTAAATATATATATATATATATATATATATATTCAAAGTATAATATAATATATCATATATA
>JAPKLX010001441.1:0-21123 GCA_026898415.1 Leonotis leonurus | reverse complement strand
CACACATCTCTGAATAAAACTCAAACCATATCGGCGGGAAGACCATAAGCTCGAGAACACGGAGAAGAAAAGGCCACTGAATTCTATCGTACGCCTTAGCCATATCCAGCTTCAGCGCAACGTTCGGAGCCCCCGACTTCTCCTGCAAATCATGGATCAACTCCTAAGCAAGCAGAACATTATCACTCAGCAGTCTGCCCTGAACAAAGCCGCTCTGGTTCGGCGCAACCACAAGAGGGATAAGCGGCGCCAGTCTGGAAGTCAAAATATTGGAGATGATCTTGTTGGTGACGTTGCAAAGACTGATCAGACGATAATCTGCCCACGTCACCGGGGCCGGCTTCTTCGGGATCAAGACGATCGAAGTAGCTGTGAAGCTCCTTGGCATCGGCGTGCCAGCAAAGAAATCCTCCACCGTAGCAATCACATCAGCAACCACAGTATCCCAGCAGCTCTGGAAGAATAGGGAAGAAAAGCCATCCGGTCCCGAGGTACTGTAACCACTGATAGCAAAAACAGCCTCTCTGATCTCAGCAGCATCCGGAATCTCACACAAAGCCTCCAAATCAACAGACGGCGGCAACTGCTGCAGACAATCAAGATCAGGATCCCTCAATTCAGGGATGTCTGACGTGAGGAGGTTCTGAAAGAACCTCGAAGTGGAATCCCGAATACCAGTCTCCTCCGTAATAATCTTGTTGGGAACCCCACAGATAATTTAAGTTTTGATGATGTTATCTCGAAAACACACTTAATATTTTTCATGTTCTGTATTATTTCTATTTTGTTTGTTTGTAACAGATGAAAGCTGAAGCAAGTCTAAAGCAACAGAAAGCTGAAGCAAGTCTAAGTACCAGAAAGTTGGAGCAAGACAATTTTAACAAGTTGAACCAGAAAGCTTCAAACAGAAGGATGAAAGAAGTCTCAGACAGAAAGCTGGAAGCAAGACAACTTTAACAGAAAGTTGAACCAGCAAGTCTTAGACAGAAAGTTGAACCAGCAAGTCTTAGACAGAAAGTTGAATCAGCAAGTCTCGAACAGAAAGTTGGAGCAAGTCAACTTTAACAGAAAGTTGTTCAACCAGAAAGTACTCAACCAGTATTCAACCAGAAAGTACTCAACCAGTATTCAACCAGAAAGTACTCAACCAGTACTCAACTAGAAAGACCTGAAAACCAGAAAGGGCATAACCAGAAGGTTCCAACCAAGACAGAAAGAGTTGAACCAAACCTGTCAATAATGGTAACAGATCAATAGAGCTATCAAAACCACCAGATGACAATGCCCCTCTCATCATATCTCTTACCACGTCAATATTAAAGTTCATCCATCGAGAATTGGAAAGAGAATCACTGATTGACACAAAGAAGGAAAGTAATCATAGTTGATCTGTTTTCCATTCATAGAAGATTCAGTCAACGACCCTACAAGGAAAGAAGAGATATGATTGATTGGCAATCCACAAATCAACAAACGGCTAGAATTTCAAAATTCAAAGCCTATATATGTTTGGAGATTTAAAGTCTGATGTGAGCCAGCGCTATTCTACGAAAACATTCTCAAGCAATTTCATCTTACATTAGACAAAAGCTTCAAACCGTTCGTGATCGCAAACACACCTCGATTCAAGTCTGTCTTATCGAGAGAGGAAGGAGATCTTTGCTAGCTAGTAGTTTTCTAGTGGATTAACGTGAAGGAATCCTGTTTTACAGTATTCGTGCATAAGTTTCGATCAGGTTTGTAATTGGAACTTGTGGCTCGTTCTCAGCGAGTATAAATAAGAGAGTATCCTAGTAGTGGATATCTAATCCAGTTTGGATTAGACCGTGGACGTAGGGGGTTTCCCGAACCACGTAAAATAACTGTGGTATTTACTTTCTGCATTTATATTCCAGTTGTTTTCTTCACTATCTGTCACTCTCATACAAACTGCATTCTTAATCAATTCTCTAAATACTCGACTAAGATTTGAAAGGTTTTCTAATCAAAGAGCACCGACTAAGTCCACCATTATTTCGCACACAATACACTGTTAGAAAATAAGATCACTCTTACTTTCTGCCTTGTATTACTTACTTGAGAGATTCTACTTGGACAGAATAAGATTGATTAGATAGTCAATCTGGTCTGTCACGTTGAGCAATCTGTAAACCAGAAAGCTTAAGTTTCTCTCCTCAAATAGTCAAGTAAACTGAAAAGTTTGTATTTGGTGTATTCCCCCCCCCCCCCTCCCATACACCAAACCTTGCTCTTTCGGGACCAACAAGTGGTATCAGAGCAGTGGTTCAAACGACCATTATTTTGTATTCACAGGGATAAAACCTGCGTGGTCAACTTGAATAGATCTTAGAAAATATTTTTCATTCACTAGCATATTATCTGCTATGGAGTCATCTGTTATCAGGGCATGCGAAGAATTCTCCATCCAAGGCTACAGAGAGTGGAGTTTCAGAATCAAGATGTGTCTCAAGGCTCATCACTGCCTGATGTGGAAGGTAATTGAAGAAGGACCATTGGCCATTACTGAAGAAACAACTCGCATCACTGAAACAGGAGTTGTTAAAGAGGATGTACTCAAAGATCCCAGAAAATACACGCCTGAAGAAAGAAGAGAAGCAAATCTTGATGATTTTGCCAAAGGAGTTATTTCCAGTACTGTAAAAGGAGTCCATCTGGCTAAGATCCAAGATCTTGACACAGCCAAAGAAATGTGGGAAGCCCTAAGAGATCTCAGTCTAGGCTCTGAAGCAATGATTGAGAACAAGCTGTCCCTAGCTTGTAACAAGTTCGATGAATTTAAAATGAAACCTGGAGAAACCATTGAACAGATGAAGAACATGTTCATTGAAGTATTACTTGAAGTTTCTGCTTTCAAAAAGAACAAGTACACACAGAGAGAAAAGAATCTCAAGATTCTTAGAGCTCTACCACCAAGCTGGGAGATTTATTCAGCTATGCAACCTCTACGTGCTGATTTTAATGATTTATCTGTAGAAGTACTATTTGATCACCTAGTTGTCCATGAATGTGACATCAGAAGGATTCACGGACCAGACCATTTCTCCAGCAAGAAAAGCGAGAATAACTCAAAGAAGGAGAAAGAGACTGCCTTCAAAGCGAAGTGCAAAACAGATGAATCAACAGCATCTGCCACACCAGAAGAAGGAGGATATGATAAGTTACTCAAAGAATTCTCAATGATTGCCAAGAGAATGGACAAGATGGAAATCAGATCGAGAAAGTATAGAAGGTTCTACAAAGATAACAAGAGCAGATACCAGAAGAACAAAGAAGCAGAACGATCTGATGACAAAACAGAAAGTAGAGGTAATGGTAAAATCACTAATCCTACCGACTATACTTGTTATGGTTGTGCTAACAGGCCATTTCAAAACAGACTGCCCAGATTTATCTAAAAGTCAAAGAGAAGAACTACGAGCTAAGAGGGACAGAAAACTAAAGGCTCAACGTAAAGCCATGATAGCAGAAGAAGATTCTAGCTCAAGTCACCTATCAGATAGTTCATCAGAAGATGATGAAGCATTCTTTGCCAATGAAGAAGAAGATTGGGATGAATGCTATGTAGGACTAGACAACGGTCAAGATGATGTAGAGGTAAACTCTTGCAACTCTAATTCTTCAAATGATATTAACCTAGAACAGGAAATAGAAGATCAAGATGAATATTCATGGGATGAAGTTAATGAGATGTTCAAGAGCTACTCGAGTATCAAGAGACTATTTAGAGAAGTTGTTGAAGAAAATGACAGATTGAAGAAATCTGAAGAGATATTGAGTAAAGCAAACACTAGATTTGTTGCTAACATCAACGATCTGGAAGAACAAATCAAAGGGAAGGACAGTGAGATTCACTCACTAAATTCAAAAGTGAAGGATCTCATCACAAGAAACAATGTAGCTGAGGAAAAGATCAAGAAAGGAAAAGAAATGATCTACAAGAGTGATGAACGTGCTAAACTGCTAATTAACATGCAGCAAAAGGGAACATCTGGAGTAGGATATCCAGGTCACTCAGAGAAGCTCTCTAGTACCATAGAATTCGTACCAGAAAGGAAACAAATACAGCCAAGTGATAAATCTCAGAAACAAGAAAGAACAACCTCAGAATATGATAGTGAAACAGGCTGGCAACAGACAGAACCATCAAACAAAGGAACTGCCAGCAGGTTACACAGAAACAGAAAGGGTTCACAAAAAGAATGTCAACAGGACATTACCCAACAAGAATGTCAACAGGACAGTACCCATTAATAAAAGATTGAAGAACGATGGAATAGAGAGATATCATCCATCTATATTTCATTCTGTGTCAAAAGTTGATAATGATGGAAATATTATCACTTGCTATATTGCTGTCCCCAACCCAAAAGTGTTCTGGATTCAAAAAGGAACATTTACTAATAACCAAGCACCCAAATATTGTAAGGGTAGCTAAGTGTGATTAATTGCAGGACCAGAAGACTGCAAGAAGGTACAAAATAGCTAAAGGTGTAATCTGGATCATAGATAGTGGCTGTTCGAAGCACATGACATGTGACAAGAACCTACTGTCAGACTATATAGAGAAACCAGGTCCTCAGGTCACCTTTGGATGTAATTCAAAAGGATATACCAGAGGATATGGAAACATAAGAGTTGGCAAGACCACCATCACAAATGTATCATACGTTGAGGGTCTTAGTCACAATCTGTTTTATGTGAGTCAGTTCTGTGCTAATGGTAATCAGATTGTTTTTTATGCTAACAATTGTTTCGTGAAAAGCAAGGAAGGAGATGAGATACTCCTTACCGGAAAATTGCAGGATAGGTTATATGTTGTGCAATGGGACAACCAGATTGAGACATGTCTGGTCACTAAGACAGTATCAGAAACTAGTTGGCTGTGGCATAAACGACTAAGCCATCTCAACTTCAAGTCAATCAATAAGATTGCACGAGAGAAACTAGTTGAAGGACTACCAGACCAAATATATGACAAAAATCACATCTGTGAAGCATGTCAAGCTGGAAAACAAACCAGATCATCATTTTCTAGCAAATCTGTCCAGTCATCTACCAGAATCTTAGAGTTACTACATTTAGACTTATTTGGTCCAGTTAAGCCACTAAGTATAATTGGTAGAAAATACACTCTGGTCATCATTGATGATTATTCAAGATTCACATGGGTAATCTTCTTATATAAGAAGAAAGAAACATTGGAAAAGCTGCCAAACTTCCTCAACAAAATTACCAAGAAAAAGGAAGTCTCTGTTACTACCATCAGAACAGATCGTGGTACAGAATTCCTAAACCAGAAGATTGAGGATTACTGCAACCAGATGGGAATCTCACATCAAACATCTGCAGCCAGAACACCTCAACAGAATGGTGTAGTTGAAAGAAGAAACAGATCATTAAAAGAAGCAGCTCGCACTATGCTTAATGCAACCAGATTACCTAAGAAATTTTGGGCAGAAGCAATTTCTACAGCCTGCTATACACAGAATAGAGCTGTAGTTACCATCAGACATGGAAAGACACCATACGAAGTCTGGAACAACAGAAAACCCAGGATACATTACTTCCGTTCTTTTGGTTGTTTGTGTTACATCCATAATAATGGGAAATCACAGTTGAAAACCTTTGACAGCAAAGCTGACCCTGGAATATTCTTAGGATATTCTGATGTTAGTAAAGCTTATAGAGTTTACAACAAGAAGACCCATATTGTGGAGGTAACACCTCATATTGTCTTTGATGAATCTTTTGTCATTGACAGAGAGTTAAGTGATGATCATACACAAGGCCAGAACAAGGAAAAGAGAACAGAAGGAATTCTGCTAGAAGATATTCTAATCTGGAATACAACAGATGATAATAATATTAATGTTCCATCTAGTGCTGAAGCAATAAGCTCACAGCAAGGGGGAACAGGACACATCATTCTGGACCTTGACAGATCAATAATACAACCAGAAGGTATTCAACCAGAAGAAGGAGATAACAATGAACAAAATCACGATCAACCAGAAGAATCAAGAGATACAAATGGTTGGAACAATAATCAAGAAATTGAAGAACCAGAAGTGAACAATCCTTTTCAAACCTCTCATCCAGAATTTGAGGAACCAACAAATGAACCAGAACCTGAGATATCAGAAGAAGAAATGACCAGCAGGAGGAGATGGATACAGGATAATCATCCTCCTGAACAGATTGTTGGGAACCCAAGTGATAGAGTAAAAACCAGAAGAATGCATGGAGAGAGTGCACTTCTCAGTTGCTATCTATCACGTGTTGAACCCTCTGACATTTATGAAGCACTCAAAGATGCAGACTGGTTCATTGCTATGCAAGAAGAACTCAATGAGTTCAAAAGAAACCAAGTCTGGTATATGGTAGACAGACCAAATCATCAGGGAGTAATAGGTGTCAAATGGGTATTCAAGAATAAACGAGATGAAAACGGAGAAGTAGTTAGAAACAAAGCTAGACTTGTTGCAAAGGGATACAGTCAACAGGAAGGTATCGACTTTGACGAGACTTTTGCACCAGTTGCCAGACTGGAAGCAATCAGATTATTTCTCGCATATGCAGCATACAAGAGATTCAAAGTGTACCAGATGGATGTTAAAAGTGCATTCCTAAATGGTATACTTGAAGAAGAAGGAAATCCTGACCAGAAGGTATATAGATTAGCTAAAGCTGTCTATGGATTAAAACATGCACCAAGAGCGTGGTATGAGACATTATCAACCTTTCTGCTGGAATCAGGTTTCAAGAGAGGTTCTGTTGACAAAACACTGTTTGTCATTAAAGTCAAAGAACATATCCTTTTGGTGCAGATATATGTAGACGACATAATTTTTGGATCTCAATCTTCCCATCTATGTGATAAATTTGTTGAACTAATGAAGAACAAATATCAAATGTCCATGATGGGGGAGATGAATTTCTTCCTAGGTTTGCAGGTAAAACAGTTGCCAGATGGTATCTTTGTGAACCAAGCAAAGTACATTAACGAAATGGAAAGATAGATCCAAATCCAACAGGCAAACCAGCACCTATAACAAAATACAGAGGCATAATTGGCTCACTATTATACCTCACTACAAGTCGACCAGATATCACGTTTGTAGTAGGAGTGTGTGCCAGATATCAAGCCAATCCCAAAGAATCACATATGGAAGCTGTCAAAAGGATACTTAGATATCTTAAAGGAACAGCTCACGTTGGTCTTTGGTACCCACATGACGACAACTTTGAACTAACAGGCTATTCTGACTCAGATTATGCAGGATGCAAACTAGACAGAAAGTCTACCTCTGGCACATGTCAGTTTCTAGGAAACAAATTGATATCATGGTTTTCAAAGAAACAGACATCTGTTGCCACATCAACAATAGAAGCAGAATATATGGCTGCTGGAAGCTATTGTGCACAAATCTTATGGTTGAAACAGCAACTAAGGGATTACGAGATAGAAGTAAAAGAGATACCAATATTCTGTGACAGTTCAAGTGCAATAGCTATAACACAGAATCCAGTACTTCATACAAGGTGCAAACACGTTGATGTGAGACATCATTTTATTAGAGATCATGTGGAGAGAAAGCACATCCAGATCGAGAAGATCCATACAAATATCCAACGTGCTGACATTTTGACTAAAGCTCTGCCAGAAGAAAGATTTAAGATGCTGTGTGGAAAGCTTGGATTACTAAGTCTGGATGATAGAACAACAGAAGGTTAACAGAATGTTAACAACAGAAGGTTAACAGAATGTTAACAACAGAAGGTTAGCAGAATGCTAATAGCAGAAGGTTACCAGAATGATAACAACAGAAGGTCACCAGAATGTGAAATTCCCCAGAACGTTGACAACAGAATGCTGTCAAGAATTACAGAATGTCAAGAAGAAAATAATAATTTCACGTGTAATAATTTACTCAAACAAGAGTGTCACGTGGAAATTATTTCTTAATTACTAAGTCAAGGGGGAACTTTTTGAGGAAATTGAAGCGACCAAGATAAAAAGACGTCACTTCCCATAATCAATCTACGAGATTGCAGTCTAAAAAGTTATTTCTTTTCCTAGATTTTCTAAATCTTCTATTTTTGTGATGATTAGCACAACTTTGGGAACTGGGATCGAGAAAATCCCTGCAAGAAATAGAAAAAGGGAAGTTGCCGAAAAGAAAGAGATACGCACACGCTCGCCTACAAACCCTAGGATTTAGAGCGTATATCTCACGCAAGGAAAGGCGGCAAAACAAAGAATGAAGCGGGAAATCTAAAAAGGGAGATATTCATCCAACCCTTCATTTTCTATACTTTCATCTATGCCATTAATTATTATGTTATATATATGCGATATACATCTCAGAACTGTTCACCTTCACTTCATCGCACTGAGCACTACTCTTCCTAAGCACTTAAGGTTTTTACATCTTGGTCTCTCTGCAAATCTTTCCAAAACACCTTACATTTGATCATGGCACCCCAAACTTCTTTGTTTCTTCAACACGTGACCGAGGTTCAGAGGTTTCTCTCACCTGAACCATATGCTGTGTTTGATACTCATGGATTTCGAAAACTTGAAGAAATTTTTGCCATTGTATCTCGCTGCAAAGGTTTTGAATTTATTAATATTCTCTATATCTGCATCTTGTTTTCATTATTGCTCTCTTATGAACTGCCTTGCTGTCACTCGTGTCACTCACCTTTCCCGCATTCAGTCTGATCATGGGCCCCTTTTGGTTCGTTGTCAGTTTTTGGCCGCTATTCACAGAGCTTCTTTTAGGTTTCAGAATATGTGGATCAGGCACCATACTTTTCATTCAGAGGTGGCTCGTATTTGGGAGGCACCGACTGGTTTTTGAGGGATGCTCAATCTCCAATTCAAGCTGAAGCGGATGAAACTTTTCCTTAAGGGTTGGAATCGGGTTGTTTTTGGTCATATCTTTGATCGGATTAGAGCTGCTAAGGAAGCAGTGCTTCAAGTGCAGGCTTCCTATGACGCATCTCCCTCTCCTTAGACTCGGACTGAGCTACACAGATGTGTGGCGGAGCATGCTTTGAGGTCTCGGATGGAGGAGGATTTCTGGAGACAGAAGGCCGCCGTTCGCTGGGTTTCTGAGGGGGAGCGCAACACTCGGTTTTTTCAGGGGTGGGTGAGGTAGAAGAGAGTTCGTTCTCGGATACATTCTATTCAGGATGGTGAGCAGGTTATTACGGAGGAGACTAGTATTCGGGATTCCGCTTCGAGATTCTTTCAGAACCTTCTATCGTCGGACATCCCTGAGTTGATGGATCCTAATCTTGATTGTCTGCAATAGTTGCCGTCGTATGTTGATTTGGAGGCTCTATGTGAGACTCCGGATGGTGTTGAGATCAGAGAGGCTGTTTTTGATATCAGTGGTGACAGTACCTCGGGGTCGGTTGGCTTCTCTTCGCTTTTTTTCCAGAGCTGTTGGGATACTGTTGGTGCTGATGTGATTGCTGCGGTGAAGGATTTCTTTGCTGGCACGCTGATGCCGAGGAGCTTCACGGCTACTTCGATCATCTTGATCCCGAAGAAGCCAGCCCCGGTGACATTATCTTCCGATCAGCCTTTGCAATGTCACCAACAAGATAATTTCCAAGATCTTAACTTCCAGACTGGCTCCGCTTATTCCTCTTGTTGTTGCGCCGAACCAGAGTGGTTTTGTTCAGGGCAGATTGCTGAGTGATAATGTTCTGCTTGCTCAGGAGCTGATCCACGACTTACAGATGAAGTCGGGAGCTCCGAACGTTGCTCTTAAGCTGGATATGGCTAAGGCGTACGACAGAGTTCAATGGCCTTTTCTTCTCCGAGTGCTCGAGCGCATGGGCTTCTCGCCAAGATGGTTAGGCTTTATTCAGAGATGTGTGCAGCACTGTTGGTTCACTGTTCTTGTGAATGGCGCTCCGGCTGGTTTTTTCCCCTCTTCCAGAGGCCTCCGACAGGGTGATCCCTTATCACCGTTCCTATTTATTCCGGCGGCTGACTATCTTTCCCGGTTTCTTGACAGACTGATCTTGTCTAGACCCAGTATGACCTATCATACTCGGCGTCACGGATTCTCTATTTCGCACTTATCTTATGCTGATGATATCATTATCTTCACTAAGGCGAGCAGGCCGGCTATGAGGAGACTTATGGACTGTCTTGAGGAGTATGCTGCTGTTTCTGGTCATAAGGTGAAATGTGGAGAAGAGCAGCTTCTTCTCAGCAAGAGACATGACAGATGGGCCCGTGGTATTCTTCAGGTTGGCAATTTTCAGCGTGGCACTTTCCCGTTCACGTACTTGGGTATCCCTATTTATAAGGGTAACCTGAAGTCTTCTATCTTTTTGAGGATCCGACAGAGGATGAGTGATCGGATTCATAGGTCCTACAGACACCTTACTTTTGGTGGCCGGCTTGCTCTGATCAGGAGTACACTTTCGACTATCCCCCTCCACATCCTTCAGGTTATGGAGCCTTATGGGGTGGTCCTTCAGGAGCTTGAGCAGATCATGGCTAAATTTTTCTGGCGCTCCATCGGGGAGCAGAGGAAGACGCATTGGGTTAGCTGGAAGCAGATATGTTTGCCCAGAGAGGAGGGGTGGTCTTGACATACGACGTCTCTCGGACCTTGTGTTGGCCTTCAGCTACAAGCTCTTGTGGCGCTTTCAAGCTTGTGACTCACTCTGGTCCAGGTTCTTATTGGCGAAGTACTGTCGTGGTACTTCCCCATTGCGTGTTGTTTATTCTATTCATGATAGTAATATTTGGCATTGTCTTTTGCGTTCTGGTATTGCTACGCATGCTTTTATTCGTTGGTCTTTGGGTGATGGTCAGGTGCATTTTTGGGATGATGTTTGGTATGGGGATCGTCCCCTGTCCGAACTTCACATGACCGAAAGCCGCCCTACTCATCCCTGTGTGTGTGATTTCTGGCTTTATTCTGTGTGGGATGTTGATTCCCTTTTTTCTTTGCATATTTCTTGTGGTCTACCTGTTTCTGTGATTGATACCTTGAGCTCTACGCCGATCCTTGTGGGGGGTGAGGATGTTTTGAGATGGAGTCTTTCCAAGCATGGTGAGTTTTCCCTGACTTCTGCTTGGGAGCATGTTCGGCAGCGGCTTCCGACTCGTCCTCTTTTTGGTGAGATCTGGAACTCTTGTCTGGTGCCGAATGTGTCTATTTTTCTTTGGAGGTTATTATTAGGGAGGATTACGGTGGATGTTGTTGTTCAGTCTCGCTCTATCTTCTTGGCTTCTAGATGTTGGTGTTGTCGTTCCCCTCATGTTGATTCCCTTATGCATGTTTTCGTTTTGAGTGAGTCGTCGAAGTCTATATGGAATCATTTTGCTTCTTGGTTCCCTTCCCTGCGCACTCACAGGCACACAAGCACTGACATTGTACGTAGTTTAGGTCACTGGAGACACTTATTTCCACGCGCTCGGAGTACACACATTTGTTTCTTGATTCCTTGTCTTATCACCTGGTTCATCTGGACGGAGAGGAACAGCTGCAAACATCGTGGCTTTCCTTTCCATGCTTCTCATGCTATTTGGCAGGTCACTCATCAGCTGAGGGTGCTAGTTGCCTCCTGAAAGCTTCAATCGGCTGACTGGAAAGGCTGTCGCCCAAGAGTTGACTTTATTCCGGCTGCAGAGCCGGTCAGGAGGATTCTCAGATCACTCATGATACTCTGGCACCCGCCGGAGGCGCCGTGGGTGAAGCTGAATACAGATGGTTCTTTTGATGGCATTACACAGAGGGTGGCGGGCGGAGGTCTGGTTCGTGATCACACAGGCACCTTACTTGCGGCTTTCAGCACGTCTTTGGTAGCCAGTTCGAGCTTTGAGGCAGAGCTTTTAGCTTTGCTTCATGGACTCAAATTGATTAGGGAGTTCTCCAGTCATATTTGGATTGAGATGGATGCTGCTGCTGTTATCTCACGGTGACGGAGATCAGGATTACTTTACAGCAGATCCAGTTCCATTTTTCCCACATCCATAGGGAGGGGAACAGGGCTGCGGACTTTTTGGCCCTTAGGGGGACCCCGACCCAGGGCATGATGACTTTTGATATTTCGACGGCTCCGAGATATCTTGTGGCTCTTGTTAGGATGGACCAGCATGGCTATCCTAACTTCAGATTCCGTTTTAGATAGATTTTCTCATTTGTTTGTTGATTTAGTTTCTCCTTTTTGATCCCGTCTGTTTGGGCTTTGATTTGACCTTTCCTTTGTTTTATTGTTTTATTTGAGGGGTGGGTCACTTTTGGGCCCATTGCCACGTACTGTTATGACTTTCCTTTTTTAGCTATTTACAGGTTAGGGGTCTGCCTAACCCCCCATCACCTGGGATGTTTATTTTCAAAAAAAAAAAAAACGAAACCCTAAATTCAAAACTAAACCTTAAATTCTAAATCCTAAATCCTACACTAAATCCTAAACCTGAACCATAAACCCTAAAATATTAAATCCAAAACTAAACCCTAAGCTAAACCTTAAATCATAACCCTAAAGCCTAAACCTTTAATTAAATACTAAACCCTAAACTAAACCTTAAACTAAACCATTAATTAAACATTAAACCCTAAACACTAAACCCTAAACCCTAAATCCCGAACCCTAAACCCTAAACCCCAAATCCAAACCCTAAATCCTAAACTTGAACCGTAAACCTTAAATTTAAAATAATAATCTAAACCCTAAACCCTGAAACGAAACCCTAAATCTTATATTTAAAATTCTAAACTAAACCCTAAACCCTAAAAAACCTTAAATCATAAACCTAAACCCTAAACCCTAAACCCCAAATCCAAACCAAACCAAACCACCACGCACAGGAGGGTGGAGAAAACGCTCTGCCCTCTCTCACACACTTTTTCACACTTTTTGCACACACTTCTTTGATTTCATGTAGATTTCGCCGTTTTCTTGATTCGTTTGCATGATTTTCAATCTTGTTTTGGTTTTTCATCCGTTTTTCTTATTGATTTGGTTCTGTTGGATCTATTTTGTGGTCTGTTTGGGTTATATCAGACTTCGGTGTTTTCTGTTTGTTTGATAGAGTCGTGGTTCTCATTTATCAGCCATGGTGGGAGGCCCACCGGAGATAGATCGAGGGAAGAAGAGAAAAGGTAGCCCTCACCGTGAATTTGAGAAAGGTGGGGGTGTGAGAAAGCATGATTTGGAGAAGAAATCTGTAGGGGCGAGAAAAAGGAGCAAGTCCAGATCTGGATCTGTGCATGCTGGAGTTGACTCCTTGGTGTTAGCCCTCTCTCATAATCAGCCGAGTGATGTTCTTATGGATCATTCCCACGCTTCTATTATTTCTGGGCAGTGTTCTCAACCGCTTGTTATTCCACCCCTTCAAATGGTGGAATCTGCTCCTTCATTGGTTTTGGATGGGTTTGTTTCAGAGGAAGAAGTGGAGCATATCAGACTTATGGCCAACATGGAGGAATCTGAGTTGGATGAAAACCCTAGGAATAATTCTGATATGTTCCCTCACGATCAAAGGTCTGTTTTTGAAGATAGGACGAACTCGAGTTCAATTATGGAGAACGAAGGTGATGTGTTTGATGTAGACAGCGATGATCTCCTTAATGATGAGGATAACGACGTCCAAACTCTTCTGGGGAATCATAGTTCAAATCTGTTTGATGAAGGAGTAGGAAATGCAGAACGTGACCGGGAATCCTCCCTGCCGCCGGCGCTCACAGACCCAATCGAAGGTGGTGGGTTACGTCGGTCCAGATCTCTCTCGCTGTTAGAGAATCTTGAGGAAGCCGTTATCGAGCACAATAATAGGGACTCGGTTAGGGTTGTTGGAGATTTTGTTGGAGATGACAAAGAAAATCAATTGCATGATATGGTTGTTGCTAAAATTATGGAACACAATCAAGAGAGCGTGGCTACATCCAAGGAAGTTTCTGACGTGGGAACTCAATCGCATGATTCTCGTTCCATAATAGAGAAACTCCATGATAAAGATGGGAACTTGCATGATTTACGGAATTCTGATGATTTGCATGGAAATATTGCTCCTGTTTGAAGGAAAAGATCTCTCACGCTGTTACTGGATCTGGAGATCACTCGCATGGGCCTCGTATGTTAAAGTCTTCTTTTACTGGATCGTCTTGAAGCCCAACCTATTCTCCAACAATCTTTCTCTTACAATTCTAACTTATTATTCGAGCCCAACCCACCCCCTCCTCTTCAAGCCCAACCTACTCCTAAGCCCAACTCTCTTATCTCCCCTTACCATCCTCCATCACATCATCTTAATACCCCAGCCCAATCCAACTCCCCTAAATCCACTACTGATATTCCTTTTCTTGCTCCCTCCCATAATCACCATAATGTCCAGCCCATTAAACAACAAACTGCCCAACCCACGATTCCCATCTCTAATCCTATTACTGCAACCGATAATCAGCCCATTAGCCCTATTTCTACCCCTCACCTTCCTTATATTCAACCCAATTGTTCCACTGACCCAGCCCAATCACATATTACATCTGCTCTTCCCATTACCGATTTCCCTCCCTTAGGAAACATAAATGGCCCAATTAATAATTCCCATGCTCACGTCCATACTCCAGTAGTGAAAACAGCCGAGCAACCTCCTATCTCAACCATGGCTGACAGATTGCGAACTACTTCTAGCTCATTGGGTCCGATCACGTTCCAACCGGACAAGATTTCTACATTGGGAAAATCGGGAGAGCGAGAAGGTATGCCGTTAATCTCTTTTGATTCCGCTGACATTGCTTCTCTTGCAGGTCGGGTCGGACGAGCTCTGGTTGGTAAGTTCTCCCACTCCATCCCAACCTCACGTAGTATCGATAAGGCTCTTGGTAATATCAAGCTCAATGGGTCTCTTACTTGGAAGTATATTAATGCTAAGCACATTTTGATACAAGTCTCTGATGATTCTGATTATGCTAAGCTTTTAAATGGTCCTAATTCCTCCCCTTTGTGATATATTGATCGACATCCTATGCGCGTGTTTAAGTGGACCCCTGATTTTAACCCTGCTTTTGAAACCCCTATTGTTGCTATTTGGTGTAATCTGCCTGCTTTGCCTGTGCTTTGCCTGTTCACTTGTATGATATGAGTGCATTATATGCTATTGGTAGACTGCTTGGTAATCCTATACAGGTTAATCGTGAGACTGCTACGAGGTCCACACTGTCGTATGCCAGGATTTGTATTGAAATCGACATCACTAAACCAGCTCCGACAGAGATCTGTCTTGATCTCGCAGGTACTCAGATTACTCAGAGGGTTGTGTGGAGTAAGATACCTCACTATTGCACAGATTACAGACACGTCGGCCATTCTCAGGACTACTGTTATGCTTTTGGAAAGAAGCCGAGGCCGGAAAAGAAAGATTTCCATAGACAGGCAGAGGGAGCTTCGGATCCGACTCTTGCTCGGGTTCACCAGCTTCGCGAGGTTCTTGTGGAGTCCAGACCACCTGTGGGGGAGCCGGACCAGCCGGTTCAGAGGGAGAGACCGCAGGTTGGTGAGCAGGTTTGACTAGCCTGGAGGCGTGCTTCGCGCCGACGTAGTAGAGGCCGTCGCGCTTCCCGTCACGCCCATAAGGGAGATCGTCGCCTCTCGATCTCCCCAGATGTGCCTGTTAGTAGGGGTGTCAAACGGTAACCGGTTCTCGGGAAGAACCGGTACCGAACCGGTACCGGATCGGGAACCGGGAACCGGTTTTTCAGGAAATAAGCCGGTTCCCGGTTCTAAGTTTTAAAAATTTTCCGGTACCCGGGTAACCGGTACCGAACCGGGTACCGGTTTTATAAAATTAAATATTAAAAATATATATTTTATATATTTATTTTATGTTTTATATTTTTTATAAAATTATTTTATATATTATAAAATATTTATAAAATTAAATTAAATTATATTTATATTTAATTATTATTTTTTAAATTAATATAGTTTAAAAATAATTAAAAAAATATTTTAAAATAATAAAATTATAAAAACCGGTACCTTAACCGGTTCTACCGGTACCGAACCGGTTTGTAACCGGTTAACCGGTTAAATAACCGATTCCGGTACCGGTTCCTCAAATTGGGACTTTTCTGGTACCGGTTAACCGGTTAACCGGTTCCGGTTAATTGGTACCGGACCGGTTGACACCCCTACCTGTTAGTCAGCACAGAGCTAGCCAGCCGAGAGCGGATCCTGAGTGGACAGAGGTTAGAGGCCGTCGTCAGCGAAGAGGTTCCAGATCTACAGCTCAGAGAAGGACAGAGAATCAGTTCAGTGTCCTTGATTCTGATGTTGCTGAGGGTGTTGAGCAGGGCTCCACCGATATGGCTGTTGACAGACCACCGTACAGTATGAGGGGAGCGAGAGAGTTTGATGCCAGTACATCTTCGGACCCCCGAGTAGCCAGACATATTCCTACCAGATCTGATATTCCTTTAGATGCTGGTAGTCGACTGATGGGAGGGCATGATACTGCCCAGGTTCCTGATGTGTAGTTTTCATGTCAGCAAACTTTATGATTTGGAATGCGCAGGGGATTGCTAATCCTGGATCTCAGCGTCCTTTCAAGAATTTGATTGGTCAGCATCACCTTTCTTTTGCTGCGGTGCTTGAGCCTCATACTACTCCACAGCCTGACTTCTTTGGGAGACGGTTTGGGATGACTTTCAGAGCCTCGAACACTTGTGGTAAGATTTGGATTTTTTCTCAGAGGGACATTCAGGTGGGCGATTTTTTCTCGTCCGCTGTTCCTGTCTGTGGTTTATGCCAGGTGCAGTAGAGAGGGGAGATATGCGCTGTGGGAGAAGATGAGAGATATTTCTGTTTCTGTTGAGGGCCACCCGTGGCTTGTGGGTGGTGATTTCAACACTTTTCTGTCTGAGGATGAGCGTCACGGCAGTGATGTGGATCGGCACGGGGAGATGACGGACTTTTCGGATGCTATTTCTGACTGTCAGTTGTGTGATCCTGTCTTTGACGGTCCTCTGTTCACTTGGGAGCGTGCTGGTCTTCGAGAGAGACTTGATCGGATTCTTTTGGGAGAGCACTGGACCTCGGTCTTTGCTATCACTCGCGTCACTCACCTTCCCCGCATTCAGTCTGATCGCGGGCCTCTTTTGGTTCGTTGTCAGTTTTCTGCTGCTGTTCACAGAGCTTCTTTTAGGTTCCAGAACATGTGGGTCAGGCATTATACTTTTCATTCGGAGGTGGCTCGTATTTGGGAGGCGCCGACTAGTTTTCGGGGGATGCTCAACCTCCAGTTCAATCTGAAGCGGATGAAGCTCTTTCTCAAGGGCTGGAACAGAGATATTTTTGGTCATATCTTCGATCGGATTAGAGCTGCTGAGGATGCTGTTCTTCAGGCGCAGGCTTCTTATGATGCATCTCCCTCCCCTCAGACTCGGACTGAGCTGCACAGATGTGTTGCGGAGCATGCTTTGAGGACTCGGATGGAGGAGGACTTCTGGAAACAGAAAGCCGTTGTTCGTTGGGTCTCTGAGGGGGAGCGCAACACCCGGTTCTTTCAGGGGTGGGTTAAGCAGAAGAGAGTTCGTTCCCATATTCATTCTATGCAGGATGGCGAGCAGATTATTACGGAGGAGACTGGTATTCGGGATTCTACTTCGAGGTTCTTTTAGAACCTCCTCACGTCGGACATCCCTGAATTGAGGGATCCTGATCTTGATTGTCTGCAGCAGTTGCCGCCGTCTGTTGATTTGGAGGCTTTGTGTGAGATTCCGGATGCTGCTGAGATCTGAGAGGCTGTTTTTGCTATAAGTGGTGACAGTACCTCAGGACCGGATGGCTTTTCTTCTCTTTTCTTCCAGAGCTGCTGGGATACTGTGGGTGCTAATGTGATTGCTGCGGTGGAGGATTTCTTTGGTGGCACGCCGATGCCGAGGAGCTTCACGGCTACTTCGATCGTCTTGATCCCGAAGAAGCCGGCCCCGGTGACGTGGGCAGATTATCGTCCGATCAGTCTTTGCAACGTCACCAACAAGATCATCTCCAAGATTCTGACTTCCAGACTGGCGCCGCTTATCCCTCTTGTGGTTGCGCCGAACCAGAGCGGCTTTGTTCAGGGCAGACTGCTAAGTGATAATGTTCTGCTTGCTCAGGAGTCCACGATTTGCAGGAGAAGTTGGGGGCTCCGAACGTTGCGCTGAAGCTTGATATGGCTAAGGCGTACGATAGAGTTCAGTGGCCTTTTCTTCTCTGTGTGCTCGAGCGTATGGGTTTCCCGCTGAGATGGTTGAGTTTTATTCAGAGATGTGTGCAGCATTGTTGGTTCACTGTTCTAGTGAATGGTGCTCCGGCCGGCTTCTTCCCTTCTACTAGAGGCCTCCGATAGGGTGACCCCTTATCGCCTTCCCTGTTTGCTCTGGCTGCTGATTATCTTTCCCGGTCTCTTGACAGATTGATCTTGGCTCGTCCCAGTATGATCATGGTTTCCCTATCTCGCATTTATCTTATGCTGATGATATCATTATCTTCACTAAGGCGAGCAGACCTGCTATGAGGAGACTTATGGACTGTCTTGAGGAGTATGCTGCTGTATCTGGTCAGAAGGTGAACGTGGAGAAGAGCAGCTTCTTCCTCAGCGAGAGACACGACAGCTACGCTCGGGGTATTACTCAGGTTGGCAGTTTTCAGCGTGGCACTTTCCTGTTCAGTACTTGGGTGTCCCTATTTATAAGGGAAACATAAAGTCTTCTATGTTTTTGAGGATCAGGCAGAGGATAAGTGAGCGGATTCATAGCTGGTCCCACAGACACCTTACTTTTGGTGGTCGGCTTGCTCTGATCAGGAGTACGCTTTCGACTATCCCCCTCCACATCCTTCAGGTTATGGAGCCTTATGGGGTAGTCCTTCAGGAGCTTGAGCAGATTATGGCTAGATTCTTTTGGGGCTCCATCGGGGAGCAGAGGAAGATGCACTGGGTTAGTTGGAAGCAGATTTGTTTGCCCAGAGAGGAGGGTGGCCTTGGCATACGACGTCTGTCGGACCTTGTACGGGCTTTCAGCTACAAGCTCTGGTGGCGATTTCAGGCTCGTGATTCCCTCTGGTCCAAGTATTTGTGGGCGAAGTACTGTCGTGGTACTTCCCCTTTGTGTGTTGCTTATTCTGTGCATGATAGTAGTATCTGGCGTCGTCTTTTACGTTCTGGTATTGCTGCGCATGATTTTATTCGCTGGTCTTTGGGTGATGGTCGGGTGGATTTTTGGGATGATGTTTGGCATGGGGATCGTCCCTTGTCCGAACTTCACATGACCGAAAACCGCCCTACTCATCCCCGTGTGTGTGATTTCTGGCATGACTCTGTGTGGGATGTTGATGCCCTTTCTTCTTTGCATACTTCTTGTGGTTTGCCTGTTTCCGTGATTGATACCTTAAGCTCTACGTCGATCCTTGTGGGGGGTGTGTATGTTATGAGATGGAGTCTTTCCAAGCATGGTGAGTTCTACCTGACTTCTGCTTGGGAGCATGTTCGGCAGCGGCATCCGACTCGTCCTCTTTTTGGTGAGATCTGGAACTCTTGTCTGGTCCCGAATGTGTCTATTTTTCTCTGGAGATTATTATTGGGGAGGATTCCGGTGGATGTTGTTGTTCAGTCTCGCTCTATCTCCCTGGCTTCTAGATGTTGGTGTTGTCGTTCTCCTCATGTTGAGTCTCTTATGCATGTTTTCGTTTCGAGTGAGTCGGCAAAATCTATATGGTCTCATTTTGCTTCCTGGTTCCCTTCTTTGCGCACTCACACGCACACGAGCACCGACATTGCACGTAGTTTAGGTCGCTGGAGACACTTGTTTCCCCGAGCACAGAGTACTCACATTAGTTTCTTGATTCCTTGTCTTATCACCTGGTTCATCTGGACAGAGAGGAACATCTGCAAGCATCGTGGCTTTCCTTTCCATGTTTCTCACGTTATTTGGCAGGTCACCCATCAGCTGAGGGGTGCTGGTCGCTTCTGGAAAGCTTCACTCGGCTGACTGGAAAGGCTGTTGCCCCAGAGATGATTTTATGCCGGCTGCAGAGCCGGTCAGGAGGGTTCTCAGATCACTCATGGTACTCTGGCATCCGCCGAAGGCGCCGTGGGTGAAGCTGAATACAGATGGCTCGTTCGATGGTACTACACAGAGAGCAGTGGGCGGAGGTCTGGTTCGTGATCACACGGGCACTTTACTTGCGGCTTTCAACACGTCTTTGGTAGCCAGTTCGAGCTTTGAGGCGGAGCTTTTAGCTTTGCTTCATGGACTCAAATTGGCTAAGGAGTTCTCCAGTCATATTTGGATTGAGATGGATGCTGCTGCTGTTATCTCTCTGCTCATTTCAGGGAGATATGTTGCGGCTCATTTGCGTCACACGATGGCGGAGATCAGGATTACATTACAGCAGATCCAGTTCCGTTTCTCCCACATCCATAGGGAAGGGAACAGGGCTGCGGACTTTTTGGCTTGTCGGGGGACCCAGACCCAGGGCATGACGACTTTTGAGATTTCGACGGCTCCGAGATACCTTGTGGCTCTTGTTAGGATGGACCAACATGGCTATCCTAACTTCAGATTCCGATTTCGTTTTTCCTTTGTTTGCTGATTTAGTTTCTCCTTTTGTTGCCCGTCTGTTTGGGCTTTGATATGCCCTTTCTTTTGTTTTTAATTTTTTGAGGGATGGGTCACTTTTGGGCCCATTACCTAGTATTGTTTTTGACTTTCCTTTTTGGCTATATACAGGTTGGGGGTCTGCCTAACTCCCCATCCCTCGGGATGTTTTATTAAAAAAAAAAAAAAAAAAAAAACCCCAAATCCAAACCCTAAATCCTAAACTAAACCCTAAACCTTAAATTTAAAATTCTAAACAAAACCCTAATCCCTAAACTAAACTCTAAACCCCTAACCGAAACCCTAAACCATAAATTCTAAAACCTAAATACTAAATCCTAAATTATAAACTAAACCCTTGTGATACGATCAACAATATGCGGAAGCAAGAATCGAACGCACGTCAACAGAAAGGTTGGTTCAAATCAAATTATGATCAAAACCCTAGTTGGAGACCCGATTAGAAACTATAATAAAACAA
>JAPKLX010001661.1:0-18937 GCA_026898415.1 Leonotis leonurus | reverse complement strand
TGTTTTTCACAAGAGAGTATCAATCTGGACAGATTGTGATTGATCTGGTCATCGATCTGGTTTGTCAAATTTGAACAATCTTCTTACATAAAACTTAAACTCTCTAAGTAATTAGTCAAGTAAACTGAAAAGTTTGTATTTGGTGTATCCCCCCCCCATACACCAAACTTTGCTCTTTTGGGACCAACAAGTGGTATGAGAGCAGTGATAGGACCATTGTTTCTGTTTCACAAGGTTGAAACCTGCGTGGTTAACTTGAATAGATCTAGGAAAACCTTTTTCATTCACGTGCATACTATCTGTCATTATAGAATCTTCTGCTATTAGAGCCTGTAAAGAATTCTCCATCTAAGGATACAGAAAATGGAGTTTCAGAATTAAGATGTGTCTAAAAGCTCATCACTGTCTGATGTGGAAAGTTATAGAGGAAGGACCATTAGTCATACAAGAAGAGAAGACTCACATTACAGAAACTGGTGCAGTCAAAGATATCGTGCTCAAAGACCCTAGAACATATACATCAGAAGAACGACTTGAAGCAAATCTAGAAGACTTTGCAAAAGGGATCATCTCCAGCACTGTTAAAGGAGTCCATCTAGCTAAGATCCAAGATCTGGAAACAGCCAAAGTGATGTGGGAGGCACTGCGAGAACTCAGCTTAGGTTCTGAGGCTATGATCGAGAACAAGTTGTCCCTGGCATGTAACAAATTCGATGAGTTCAAGATGAAACCTAGAGAAACCATTGAGCAGATGAAAAATAGATTCATCAAAGTGTTACTTGAGGTTTCTGATTTCAACAAGAACAAGTACATACAGAGAGAGAAGAATCTCAAAATTCTCAGAGCGTTGCCACCAAGCTAGGAGATATATTCAGCAATGCAACCACTACGTGCTGATTTCAACGATCTGTCTGTTGAAGCACTGTTTGACCATCTGGTTGTTCATGAATGTGACATTAGAAGAATACATGGACCAGATCATACTTCAAGCAAGAAGAACGAGAGCAGTTCCAAGAAAGAAAAAGAAATAGCCTTCAAAGCAAAGTGCATAGCAGATGAACCAATTGTACCTGTTGCATCAAAAGAAGGAGGTTATGACAAGCTGCTCAAGGAATTTACAATGATTGCCAAAAGAATGGATAAAATGGAAGTCAAATCGAGAAAATGCCGCAGATTCTACAAAGACAACAAGAGTAGATATCAGAAGAATAGAGAACCAGATCGATCTGATAGCAAAAGCGAATCAAAGAGTAACGGTAAAGTATCTAATTCTACTGACTATACTTGCTTTGGATGTGGCATATCAGGTCACTTCAAAACAGACTGTCCTGACTTATCAAAAAGTTAGAGAGAAGAACTAAGAGCTAAGAGAGATCGAAAGCTTAAAGCTCAACGCAAAGCAATGCTGGCTAAAGAAGACTCTAGCAGCTCGAGTCATCTATCTCATAGTTCTTCAGATAACGATGAAGCATTCTATGCGCAAGACACATAAGAAGATTGGGATGAATGCTACATGGGATTAAAAAATGGACTCGACCAGATCGAGATAAACTCTCATGTTTCTATGTCTTCAAATAAACCTGTTTATGATTCAGGAAATGAAGATGAACCAGAAGTCTCATGGGAAGAAATCAATGAGATGTTCAAAAGCTACACAAGTATAAAGAAGTTATTCTCTGAAGTCATAAAAGAGAATGACAAGTTGAATGAAACAGTAAAGTTTTTGAGTGATGCAAACACCAAGTTCTCTACTCAAATCAACGGACTGGGAGAACAGATCAAAACCAAGGACATTGAGATCTACTCACTTAATTCAAAGTTGAAGGACATGGTCAACAGAAAGGATGTAGTTGAAGAAAAACTGAAGAAGACCATGGAGAACATGAGCAAGATCAACAATAGTCAAGAACGAGCTAGTATGATCATTGATATGCAAAGAAGAGGAGCAACTGGACTTGGATATACTGGAAAATCCAGTGAAACCAAATTCGTAGCTGAAAGGAACAACATACCAATCAAGTCAAAGATCTAAAGAATAAGAAGAAAGGTCAACCTGCTCACTATGTCAAGACAGATAAAGATCAGAAGCATAAGGCATCTAATAAAACATCATCAACCAAGAAGAAGAAGATCAACTGGGATAATGTTGAGAGAAACCATCCATCTGTGTACAAAGCCATATCAAGAACAGATGATGCAGGAAGAAAGATTACCTGTTACATATGTGTTCCTAACACTAAGTTAATCTGGGTTCCTAAAGGAACATTTGCTACTAACCAAGCACCCACTCGTTGAAAAGGTAGCTAAGCCTATATAATTGCAGGATCAAAGAACTGCAAGAAGAGGACAAGTAGCAAAATGAACTATCTGGATCATTGATAGTAGATGTTCGAAGCATATGACATGTGACAAGAACTCTCTATCAGATTATGTGGAAAGAGAAGGACCACAGGTAACCTTTGGTTATACCAGAGGATATGGTAATATCAAGATTGGCAAGACCACCATCACAAATGTATCTTATGTTGAATGTCTTAGTCATAATCTGTTTTCTATTAACCAATTCTGTGCAAACGAAAATCAGATTGTTTTTTATGCTAATAACTATTTTGTGAAAAATAAGGAAGGAGATCAAATTCTTCTTACCAGAAAATTGCAGGATAGATTGTATATTGTACAATGGACAAACCAGATTGAGACGTGTCTAGTTACTAAGACAATCTCTGAGACAAGCTGGTTATGGAATAAACGACTTAGCCATCTCAACTTTAAGTCAATCAATAAGATTACGAGAGATAAGCTAGTCGAAGGATTACCAGTTAAAGTATATGATAAAGATCATATCTGTGAAGCATGCCTAGCTGGAAAACAGATCAAGTCATCCTTTACCCGCAAAGCAGCTCACTCATCCTCCAGAGTCTTAGAATTACTACATTTAGACTTATTGGGCCCAGTTAAGCCATTAAGTATAAATGGAAGGAAGTACGCTCTGGTTATCATTGATGATTACTCAAGATTCACTTGGGTTATCTTTCTGTTCAAGAAGAAAGAAACTTTGGAGAAACTACCAAACATCCTCAACAAAATCACCAAGCGAAAAGAAACCTCTGTTATGACAATCAGAACAGATCGAGGAACAAAGTTTCTAAACCAGAAGATTGAGGGATATTGCAACCAGATGGGTATAACTCACCAAACAACTTCTGCAAGAACACCTCAACAGAATGGAGTAGTTAAGAGGCGAAACAAATCGTTAAAGGAAGCAGCTCGTACAATGTTGAATGTAATCAGATTACCTAAGAAGTTTTGGGCAGAAGCCATCTACACAGCATGTTATACACAGAACAGATCGGTGATAACTCTCAGACATGGGAAAACACCGTATGAGATCTGGAACAACAGAAAGCCCAGGATACAGTATTTTCGTACTTTTGGTTGTATGTGTTACATTCATAATAATGGAAAATCTCAATTGAAAACCTTTGATAGCAAAGCTGACCCTGGAATATTTCTTGGATATTCTGATGTTAGCAAAGCTTATAGGGTTTACAATAAGAAAACTCATGTTGTGGAGGTAACACCTCATATTGTATTTGATGAAGTTATTCTTGAATATAGGGAAACAGGTGACGAACATGTTCACAAACAGATCAATAATAGAAAATCAGAAGGGATATTACTTGAAGATATCTTAATCTAAAATTCAACAGAAGGGGATGAGATTGATGTTCAACCTACTGTTGAGACCAATAGACAGCAAGGGGGAACAACTGACATCGATCTAGACCAAACCAAATAAACTCCAGATGATAGTGAACCAGTAGAAGCAGACAATTCTGAACCTTCTCAAAGTCAACCTGATGAATCAAATAGTTGGAACAACAATCAAAGTGTTGAGATCGAAGAACCGGAAGAGGAAAACCCTTTCCAAGCAACTTCAACAGCACACCCTGAATTTGAGGAACCAACAGAAGAACCTGAACCTAAGATATCAGAAGAAGAGATGTCCAGTAGAAGGAGATGGATACAAGAACACCATCCTCCAGATCAGATTGTTGGGAACCCATCAGATCGTGTGAAAACCAGAAGGATGCATGGAGAGAGCGCACTTCTAAGTTGCTATCTATTTTGTATTGAACCAACAGATGCAAATGAAGCACTACAAGATGTAGATTGAGTTATAGTCATGCAAGAAGAACTCAATGAGTTTAAAAGAAACCAAGTGTGGTATCTTATAGACAGACCAAGACACCAGGACATTATATGTGTTAAATGGGTATTCAAGAACAAAAGAGATGAGAATGATGAAGTTGTCAGAAACAAAGCCAGATTAGTTGCAAAAGGATACAATCAACAAGAAGGCATTGATTTTAATGAAACATTCACACCGGTTGCTAGATTTGAAGCCATCAGATTGTTTCTAGCATACGCAGCTTACAAGAGATTCAAGGTATACCAGATGGATGTCAATAGTGCATTTCTAAATGGTATTCTTGAAGAAGAAGTATACGTAGAACAACCACCTGGTTTTGAAGACGGCAATCCAGACCAGAAGGTGTGTAGATTAGCCAAAGCTGTTTATGGATTGAAGCAAGCACCCAGAGCGTGGTATGAGACATTATCAACGTTCTTGCTGGAGTCAGGATTCAGAAGAGATTCTGTTGACAAGACATTATTCATAATCAAAGTCAAAGAACATATCCTTTTATTCCAGATATACGTTGATTATATCATATTTGGATCACAATCTGGTTATCTATGTGATAAATTTGTTGAACTTATGAAAAATAAGTATCAAATGTCCATGATGGGCAAGATGAATTTCTTTCTATGTTTGCAAGTGAAGCAGCTCCCAGATGGTTAATCAAGCGAAGTACATCAATGATCTAATCACCAAATTTGGAGTTCAAGATAGTAAACCTGTCAAGATTCCAATGCAGACCAATGGGAAGATAGATTCAGACCGAGAAGGAAACCCAACAAATGTAACTCAATATATTGGTATTATTGGTTCTTTACTATACTTAACTGCTAGTCGACCTGACATTACTTTTGCAGTTGGAGTATGTGCTAGATACCAGGCCAACACCAAAGAGTCTCATATGGAAGCAACCAAGAAGATATTAAGATATCTTAAAGGAACAACACATATTGGATTATGGTATCCATGTGAGGACAACTTTGAGTTAACTGGCAATTTAGATTCAGATTATGATGGATGCAAGTTGGATAGAAAATCAACATCTGGAACGTGTCAGTTTCTTGGAAACAAGTTGATTTCTTGGTTCTCAAAGAAACAAACATTTGTTGCTACATCAACAACAGAAGCAGAATATATGGCCGCTAGAAACTGTTGTGCACAAATACTATGGTTAAAATAGTAGCTTAAGGATTACAAGATCGATGTCAAGGAGATACCTATATTCTGTGACAGCTCGAGTGCTATTGCTATAACGCAAAATCCAGTTCTACACACAAGATGCAAGCATGTTGATGTGAGACATCACTTTATTAGAGATCATGTCGAGAGAAAGCATGTCCAGATCGAGAAGATACACACAGATGTCCAACATGCTGATATATTAACAAAAGAACTTCCAGAAGAAGGATTCAAAATGTTGTGTGGAAAGCTATGGTTACTAAACCTAGATGAAAGAAACAGATCGACATCAGATCGATAACACTAGATCATATAGCAGATTGAAGACACACAGATCACTAGCTGTGGTAGTCCATCAGATTATGAAAGCCAGACTGTCCACTAGATTGACACTCACCAGAATGAGGAAATTACTAGTATCAGATCACAACTTCAATATCAGATAATGTATGAAGTCAACACCAGATGATACCAGATGGAAGTGAGAACCAGAAGATGTTATAAAAAAGACCAGATTGCTTACAATATACATGTGTCAGGATTTGAAGAATATACACCATGCCACGTGGAAATTGACTTTCCAATAAAGATTACTTAGTCAAGGGGAAATTCAGAAAGTTGTATCGTTTTTCTGACCTAATTACTGCCCTAACTATAGCCTATAAAGTTTATTTTCTGACATAGATTTGCTAAATCTTCCATAATTGTGATGATTAGTACAGTTTTGGGAACTATGATTGAGGAATATCTCTACCATAAGAGAGAAAGAAAAGTTGCAGTGGTTAGAAAGATTTAGACGCTCCATCCTATAACCCTAGGATCCAGCGCGTGCATCTAACGCAAGGAGAGGCGGCAAAACAAAAAGTTGAAGCGGGAAAATCTAAAAAGGGACACTTTCATCCAAACCTTAAGCTTCTTATCACATTAATCTCAGCCGTTGAATTATTTCCTATATGTGTGTTGTACGTGCAGTTAACTGTTCACCTAACATTCTCAAGTCATTGCGCACTACTCCTCTCTAAGCACTTAAGCATTTCCAATTTTCTCAAACCGCTTTCGAAAGTTTTCAAACCTTCAACTTTCTTGAACAATGGCACCTCAAACATTCTTGTTTTTACAACACGTCGCTGAGGTTCAAAAATTTCTCTCACCCGAACCATATGTTGTCCTTGAAACTCATGGTTTTCAAAAGCTAGAAGAGATTTTCGCCATCGTTAAGCGTTGCAAAGGTTTTTCATCGGTTATTTGTTATCTAACTACTCGAGCATGCTTATATAGAAGTTTCTCTGTGAGATCAGTTTTCTGGAAACATGGTTTAATTTCTTATTTCTATATTCTTTGGTTACATGTTGATTTCTGGATAACTGGTCATATATGTTCTTCATGTTCATTCTTTTTATATGTGATATGGAGTATATGCTGCTACTATTCCTGGTGATTATAAGTTATTCACTGCTGGATTTCTATATTTGTATGATTACACAATATAGTAACTGTTCATCCCACGATGTACTTAGCCAAACAGGCTGCTACATTTTACCTGATATGACACGATGAAAAGGACGGTCAAGAAGCAAATGTACTGATTTCTATTGGAGATAGGACAAGCAAGACCACTTATGATGTTATTGTCATGATCAATCAGGCATACAGATTGAAAGATGAAAGAATGACCCTTGATGAGATAACTGTGGAATAGCTTTAGGAAGCTGTGGAGCAAGTGATGGTGATTTCCATTGCCTACACGGGAATAATGTTCCAGAGGGCACTACTTCAACCAGGCTACAAGCTAGTCTTCGAGTTCGTGCAGCGCATCTTCATGACGCACAATGGATCATATGATCAAGTCACCCCGGAGAAATTCAGAATCATGACTGCAGTGGTTCTGAATTTGAAAGTCAACTGGAGCGTAATCCTCTTTGACTTGCTGGCGAAAGAAGCACGTCTCGTGAAGTGGAACAGGGATGCCAAGGGCAATGTTGTGTCCGTGGAGGTTAGGAGAAATTTGAGGCACTCCACTAAGATCAACTTCATTGTGGAGAAGTTCTTCAAACAACAAGTATGGGAAAATGATGTGGAGTTCAACTCCAGGTTCACTATTCCTAAGGATCAACATCAGATCGAGATGTCCCTAGGAATAACACTAACCCTCTTGAACAAAGTAAATGACAAAGTGCATCATGCTTCACTGTTGGAGATGGGAAGCTCTAATCCTATCTTGATACCACCTACCAGAGGGATAGAGAATAAGGAAAAAGCACCAAAGGAGAAGGTGCAGAAAGAGAAAGCCCAAAGAAAACCATTTGCTAAGAGGGCCAGCTCAATTGATATAGATACCTCTACCACTACTTAACAACCAAAATAGAAGAGATGAAGGTTGAGGAAGGTTCATGAATCTCCACCACTAGCTGGAGAGCCCCAACCTGAGACTGCCACCCACCAACCAGAAGAAGCAGTCCCTCAACCAGAGAGCTCCATCCCTTAGCAAACAGAGGAAGCCCAATTTGCACTAGAAGAACCTCAGTTTGTGCAACCAGAATCCAGCTTTGACCCCAACCAGGGCAAAGACTTCTCCCCAGCTAGAACTGCTACACCCTCACCAGACCGTATGCAGAGAATAAGTGAGGAGGATGAAGACGAAGATGAGGAGATCAATGAGGAGGAAGAGAAGAGAAAGCAAGATGTCGTTGTCATTCAACTACTGGAGAATGAGGCAGACCACTCCATGCGCAAAGACTTTCCAGGCATCCATCTACTACCTGAAAGCCTTGGAGCAGCATAGAGAGTAAAATTTTACTTGTTGGTCAAGGACAACGAGTACTACATGTTTGACGCCCTCCTCCAAACCAGATCGATGGAGGAATTGAAGAAAGAGGAAGCCACATTACTGAGTTTACTTCAAGCAAGTTTCTGTTAGTGAAGTCAAAACAGAATACCACCAGCTCATATTAGCCATCATGAAGCATGAGGCCAGGCTGTTGCAAATCGATCTCAAGTCCTTCTATACTGATAAAATGGACTTTTATACAAGTGTGAAAGGATCAGATGATGAGGTTGATCCAGATGTGGACATGGGTGGTCAAGGAGGTGACCAGACGGAGAAGCCCACCACATCTGGTGCAGCAAGCCACCCAAAGGAAGCAGCCACCGTACAACCCACTCAAAAGGTAGAGAAACCCAAGAAGAGGAAGAAGAAGACTCCCATCATTCATCTGGACCCAGTAGATGAAGAACCAGTAGGTCAATCCATTAAAGGGGAACCCACAAATGATATTTACACTCGTGGAGTCGCCCAGAAGCTGAAGAAGGATGTCAAATTCTATGAAATGGAGGAATTGCTGGAGAGGGAGACCAAGACATTTAACAACTACCAGATCGACAACTTGATCACTCTCATAGTTCAAGACCACATGAACGATAGCTGCAACGAAATACAAGCAAAGGCTACTCAAATCCTTGTTGATTTCAATCAACACCAGAAGATTACGTCAACGACAAGGATAAAAATCCGCGCCGCAAGTTGTGAGATCTCAACAAAGAGCTTAATAAAAAGATCTGCTATGTGTTCCCTTGACTTTAAGACAACTTCTATGCTGCTTGAAACCTTGCAGAAATCCTCTTATGATTTTTCTCCAAGATTTCTTCCTCTAAGATGGTTCTAAGTGTTTGAGTGCTATATTGTGTGGGTTGTAAAAGGTTAGTATCATTACCATTTATTATCATAGATGATTATGTTAGTATCATTAATCACTATTAATCATAGATGATTGTGTTAGTATCATTGATCACTATTAATCACTTTAATATCATTAATTACCATCACAGATTTCTTTCCTCATAATTCACTGTCAATTCTTGTTATTAGATAGTATTTATTATTCTTAATATTTGGTATTTATATAACTATGAGCTTGTCTTGCTAAAGATTAGTTTCTATCATGGCCTTATATCTATATAAGGTCATTAATCATCATACATTAAGAGTCGCTATTACAATAGGCTATTCTCATTAATCATCGAATTCTTGGTCTCGGAAATTGAATACAAGTTCATAGCATTTGAGAGATTTTCTAATTCATTCGTAACTAAAAAGGCGGTTCATTACATAAGTTGATCTCCTATAAAAAAATCTGACGTCCTATTCTGTTACTTTGATAAACCTTGAGTTGTCTTCTCTCATTCTGTTGATCAATCTATTAGACAAATATTCATACACTCATTCTGCTTCTTGATCCACCTCTTGATATGTTGAACTCATGAGTTCTGTTAAGTCACATTCTGCACATTTGTCCTAGTTTTGTCCTCTGATCTTCTGTTAAGTGGCCTTGTCTAATGGATAGTGAGTTGTCCTGCATCACCACGTTATGTGTTGATCATATGTTCTCTTCATTCATGTTTCTGTGTTGTGAATTCTCCTAAAGTTAAGTCTAGACAGAACACAAATTAAGTCATATAGACAGATCGTTACTTACGTTCTGTCTTTACATTTTTTACTTAACATTTAACAACAACATGATCCTATGACACAGATCGTGACTCCAATCTGTCCTTTCAGATTGATCATATGCTCTATTACATAAACATAATAAGATCAAGCTCTATAGACTAGGTTATTATATCATTAACCTATCTTTACATGTTAGTTAATCTGCTATGAAGAACACATAAGACTACCTATGGACACGATCTGTCTTTCATCGATCTGTGTCTTTTACATTTAGTCTTCTGTAGAATCGAACTACACTAGACATACTACTTGCAAAGGTTCACTTCTAAAGAGTGAACTTCAAGTATTTTTCAAAATTCACAACCATTATATATGTTAGGAACCTTTTTGATGTTTCCAATACCGTTAGCTTGGTTTTGATGATGCTTGCGAAACCATTATTATGTTGGTTTTAATGATGCTTGAGAAATCATTATTATGTTATGATATTTGATTCATTATGTATCAGTATTCTGTGTTATATGATGCCTAGGATTTATGTTGATAACTAGTATAGTTAGACTCTACAGAAGATTAAATGTAAAAGGACCAGATCGATAAAAGACAGATCATGTCCATAGGTAATCTTTTGTGTTCCTTAGAGTAGATCAACTAACATGTAAAGACGGGTTAATAAATATAATAATCTAGTCTATAGAGCTTGATCCTATTTATTTATGTATTAGAGCACATGATAAATCTGTAAGGACAGATCGTGAGTCACGATCTGTGTCATAAGATCATGTTGTTAGTAATAGGCTAAGTCACAATATAAAAGACATAATGTAAGTAACAATTTGTCTATAGGACTTCACCTATGATGTGTTTTAGAATAAACTTAGAAGCATCACAGAACATAAGCATGAATGAAGAGAATGTATGATCTACACAGAACGTGCTGATGCAATATAGCTCACTACCCAAAAGACAAGGCCACTCCACAGAAGACCATAGGACAGAACGTACGAAGTTCATCTATGTCATAAAGAGATCAAGATCTAAAATAAGATGTATCGATAAAAGATCAACATATGCTTTAAGTCTTAGTTAGTATTCAGATCACAATTTAAAGGAATAAAACGTGAGTCAAGATCTGGTCCTATCAGAATATGTACTAGACTTAGAATGGTTTAGATGTTGAACTATAAAGAAGCAGAACATAAGTCATGTTCTGTATCTATAGAGCATCATACTTCGGAAAAGGTTTTTCATGACACAGAACGTAGGAAACGTTATGTGTATCTATCAAGAAGCCGAAGAAGAATATCAGTCTGTATTGTGGTGTATCCCCCCCCCCATCCCCTCATACACCACATCTGCTCTAACCGGGACACCAACAATATAAATGGCTTAAAATTAACAGTATTAATACTAACATAATAAGGTTTTCACATATAAATTTTCATCATTAACGGATAAGTAAAATGTGTCAAAAAAGACTGTTTAAGTTATCGAAAAATAAGGGCATATGCATATTTCAGGTTTTTCACAGTTGAGGGGGTTACTTCACGTATTATTTTAAAATAGCAAACTAACATGGATTTAACTAAAACTTTGTATACATACATTTCACATAGCAAAGTTTTCATAAAAAAAATTCAAAAGAAATTGATAAGTATAACAACTCGAATCAGACATAGACATATATCAAAACATCATCAACAGATTCTCAATTTCTACTTCTTCTCTTTCGTGTTTCTCCTCATGAAACCTTAAAAATTTAATTTTTTTTATAGAAAAAGGTCTAGAAAACATACATAATTCATCCTAAGGCAAGGGGGAAGAGGTATCGGGGTTTTATAGCTCAAACTCAAAAATACATGTGGTAAAAAAGGTATATACCTCAAGTTACACCACTCTCTTTCTTTGGCTTGGATTAACGGATGATGGAGGGCTCTTCCTCTTCCTATCTCAGCAGCTTGGATGGGGAGGCAAAGATTTTAGGTGTGGGTTGAGGATGGAGGTATAGCTTGGTGCTTAGTGCTTGTTGAAAGTGATGGTGGGGGTAGAAGGTGATGGTTTGGTTGAATTAAACTTTAGCTTTGAGCTTATGTGATGGATGGAAGTTGCAGCAAGAGTGAGAGAATAAGAAGAAAGTGAGAATGCAAAAGAGTTAGATGATGGTGTTTGGGGAGAAGGAATGTGACAGTTTGGTAGGGGGAAGAAGGATTATTTTCTTTTCCCAAAAAATCTCTCTCCAATTCTAATGATTAAGCCTAGATGTAGGAATTAGTAGTATCTTTTGTCTATATTTTATATGTGTATTATCATTTCAATCTTCCTTGGTCATTATAAAACCAACACAAGGTTTTGTTGCCTAAATAATAATAAAGTATTAGTTTCAATTAATCATTTTATTTTCGTTTATCAGTGTTTGTGGATATGATACTCATGAACTACTATTTACTATACATATTTTTATGTTATAAATAATGCGATCACTAGTTTACCTCTGGTGAAGAAACCTAGTGATTTAAAGTGGGTTTACGAAGTAAAGATGAATGCAAATGGCAATGTTGAGAGGTTCAAGGCACACTTGGTTGCTAAAGGATATGATAAACGATTCAGTATGATTTCACATAGGCATTTTCTCATGTGGCCAAACTTCTTACAGTCCGACTTTTAATTGTTGTGGATACAATATATGCTTGGCCTCTACATCAAGTAGATTTCAACAATGCATTTTTGCATGGTTTGTTATGAGATGATATATATACTCCCTCCACATTGTTATTCTAAAGAGAAGAATGGACAAGTTTGTAAACTAGTCAAAAGCTTATATGGTTTGAAGTAAACATGTGGAGAATGAAATACCAATTTTTTTCACAAGCTTTTATCTTTTAGGTTTTTGCAATCCTCTAATGATCACTGCCTTTTCATTAAGGGTTCAAGTATGTATCTTATTTGCTTGCTTGTTTATGTGGATGATGTGCTTGGCATTGGGCTAAATTGTTAGGATTTATATAACTCAAAGCATGCTTTATGATTGAGTATTTTAATATATTTATTTTCACTTTCATTTAATGAAAACAAAATTACGTCATTGATTTGTAATTTATTATATGTTGATTATTTTATTGCAAACACGTCAATTTTCTACATTATAGACTGAGTGGTGGATCAATAATCACAAAAGATAAGATAGTCGGATCTTTGTAGAATAAAGTTCATAGCCTAAATATACTTGGACAATCTAGTCATGAAAGGTTGAGTATCATTCCAATAGGAGAGCTAACCTAAGGCGATAGAATGATATTGTTCATTTATGCTGGTATTCATATATTACTTATTTGTACCGTGTGGTTTCATAGTGACATAAGTTCTTCTATGCTAATACTGAAGAAAGAGATCTTGAAATTTTTTTATTTATTAATCCATTTCAGTAACATTAAGTATATATGACCGTAAGAAGAGAATGTTGTGCCTATATCAAGATGATGCTAAAACTCTTTAGCATGCATGACTCCAAGAAAAGGGTTCTTAACCTTCAGACATGGAATCACTCTTTCTCGAGATATATATCCTAAGATACCTAGTGAGATTGAGAAGATGAGGCGGATACTGTATAATTTGGCAATCGATAATCTCATGAATGCTATGATGTGTACAAGGCAAGATATTTGTTTTGCCTTCGGCATGATCACACGATATCAGTCTAACCGAGGAAAGGACCATTGGATTGCAGTAAAGAATGTACTCAACCCAGGTAAGGACCGTTGGATTGCAGTAAAGAACGTACTAAATTACCTTAAACAGACTAAGGAGTATTGTTAGGTTTACCAGTCAGACAACCTATGCCATTGGGTTATACAGATTCTGATTTTCACATTAATCAAGATTCGAGGAAATCTACCTCCGATTATGTGTTTATCTTTGGATGCAGAGCCGTTACATGAAAGAGTGTGAAATAGAAATGCATCGCAGACTCCATTATGGAAGTTGAATATACGGTCGCTTAAGAGGCCGCAAAGGTAGTTGTATGGCTCAAGAGCTTCTTGATTGATCGATTTAGATGTGATTCCGAGTATGTCTAGGAGTATCACGGTTTACTGTAGTAACTCAGGTGCAGTGAATAACTCAAACCAACCTCGGGCCCACAAGGTGAATAAACACATTTAGAGAAAGTATCATATCATATGTGATATAGTGAGGCCAGGTGATATTGTAGTAACCAAGATAGCGTCAGATTACAACCTAATTGATCCTTTCGCAAAGAGTCTGAACAGGAAGACGTTCGAGAGATACACAGAAGGGCTGTGAGTGAAACATATGGTGGAACTGCTTTGAGTATAGAAGGGAGAGATTGATTGACATTGTAATATAAATAGTATAAACTCTAAAGCATGTTTGTGTATAAGTGGGAGATTGTTAGAGTTGTATACCTCAAAGCATAATTTATGATTGAGTATTGTAATAGACTTTTTTCACTTCCATTCAATAAAAATAAATTTTCATCATTGGTTTGTAATTTTTTATCTGCTGATTATTTTATTGCAAACAAATTAATCATTTTCTACATTTTAGACTGTGTAGTCGATTGATGATCATAGAAGGTAACATAGTCGGTTCATTGTAGGAGAAAGTTTACAACTCAGACAGACTTGGACAATATGGTCTTTAAAGGTTGTTGTATCATTTCTATCTGAGAGTTGACCTTATTCGGAAGAATGATAACGGGGCATTTATGATGGTTTATAATGGTGCATTTATGGTGGTTTATGGTTTAGATCCAAAACAATGCAAGGCGGTTTCAATTCCTAATTGTCGGTTCTTTTAGAAACGCCTTTAAAATGTATGTTTTTATTTGAATTTACAAGTCAAGATTTTATTTTATGAGTTGAAAATAATAAATATAAAATTGAATGTAGAAAAAATCTAATAAAGAAAACTTGAAGAAGTGATGGTTTCAAACTGTCATTTACGTTTCAAAGCATTTCAAATTGAACTAAAACTGAACCGTCTCTACACAATTACAATTCGATTATAGTTTTATTGAAGTTCGATTCCAACTATTATGATTTTTGTAACACTTCTACCAATCAATATCTATCATAAAAAATCACTTTCAATTTAATAGTAATTTAGAATATTTTTTGCATGTATTCAAATAAAAGTGAACATATATCTTGAAGAACATGTATTTTAATTTATTTCGCTAAAGAGAATGGGAGGAACATTGAAGAATAACCAATAGATTGTTGATTTGTTAAATTACACGTGTGAAGATAATATTGTAATCCCTTCGTCCCAATAAACATGGCAAAAAAATTTTGGGTACGGTTATTAAGAATAGTGTATAAAGTAGTGTAAAAGTGATAAAGGTGGTAGGGTGCACACCTTTTTAATGTGATCACTTTTACTATTTTAGGAATGTGCCAAGTTTAGTGAAACGTGCCAATAATGAATATAATTTTAAGAAATAATTGAATAATGAATTATGTACTATATTTTATCCCCATCCCACAGTACACAGCAACGTAGAAAAATGTTAGTGGCCTGCCTACTAGTAGTGGGGTATGATAGTAACTTAGTAAGTAAGTGGTAAGCTTTCAAAAATTGGGGGATTCTCCTTTTCGTCTGCTCCCATTCCCAAACCGCCCCCCACTCTTTCCTTCCTTCCAAACTCCCACTATATATATACACACACATTCCCCAGTATCTCAAGTATCACAATCAAGCATATTCCATTCAAATCATAATCCTAATTTCGTTGCAAATTAATAGATCGATCGAGATGAATTCTGCAAGCAGATCTTTGTTAGTAGCAGCTAGCGTCGGTTTCGTTGAGGCCATGAAAGATCAAGGCTTTTGCCATTGGAATTATGTTTTCCGACTCATTCAACATCGAGCAAAGACCAATCTCAGATCTTACCTTCAAGCCAACAAATTATCGCCTGCGTTGACGACCACAGTTAGGCAACAACAACATCACAAATTAGAGGAATATCTTAGAACAGTCATGTATCTCGCCTGTTGGGCTCCAAACTAATAACATCATATTTCTTCAAATTCGTATCAATACAAATATTTGAGTTATATATTCATGTGCTACCAGTGATGTCATGGTCTAATTGATTTCAACGTAAAATTAACTTTTGGCATGTTTAAGCTCGATGAAGTTTTACCAAATTGTCATATATAGAAAAGAAAACTCCCCTCTACATATCATAGATGTTAAAGATTCTATATGCCATCCCACACTGATACTTTAAATTTGTTTATTCATTTATATAATAAGATCAACTGCTCTTAATAATCGCCGAGCTTAGTAACGTGAGCTTGTAACCTAAGTTGGGGTATTAAGATGGTTGAATGTTGGGCCGAATTGGTTGAGTGGGCTTTGTATGCTAATTCTGGCCTGTCCGTTCCAAGCTGGGAGTTGGGCCATGTGGTCTGCGCGAAGGTGTAGGCTTCTTGACCCGTAGAGTGGAGGGCACCGCGTCAGGCTGGCCTCACAGAGCAGCGTTAACCTCCCGTTCTCGGCAGTGGAAGGATTACGGGCTGGTGTGTGCCTGGTTCGTTCAAGTCAAATCGGTTGGTCCAATTATACAATTATTTTTTATTTTATTCAATATTTGTTTGATAATTGGTAATTTCCTTTTTAAAAAAATTATGTATTAAGGGTGGGTAGATATGAATATATAAAATATAAGATATATTTCCTTTTAAACAAAAATTATGTATTATAAGTGGGTAAATTTTGAAATATTAAGTGTTTTGTTTGATAATGTAAGAATAAATAACTCATAGTCAACGGATAATAATAAGGGGAAATGATTTTAAAATACACCAACTATAGTCATTTTCTTAATTTTAACATGAATTATTAAACATTTCTATAAATACACGAACTTTATCACTTACTCAATTTTTGACCTAATGTTGACTTTACACAAAAATCGAAACTGACATGGCACAACTTATCTAACATGAATTTTTCGAATTATTTAAAATCCATGAACTTTTAACGTTATATTAATTTTAACATGAACTTTAGTACTTACTCAATGTTTGACATAAAGTTGATTTTACACAAAATCGGGACTTATGACGTGGATTTTAAATCAAATATAAATATTTATAAAAAAACAAATAATCGAATTGAATCGAATAATTCGAATATCTACATCGAATCGAATACGAATCTAATTTTAATATAAAATATTTGATTTGATTCGATTCGTTTACAACCCTATGTGACGGCGCCGTAATCGCGCGGGGACGTGCTCGAGAAGTTGAGGCAGACGCTGGGGCCGCAGAAGTGTAATACGGTGCCGTAAAATATTCGATTTGTATTTAATAATCGTGAATAGGATATATTCTTAAATGCTAAATAATTAATAATTGAAGTGAAGCAAAAATATTAATAATTTAAAATTCACGTCATAAGTCCCGATTTTGTGTAAAATCAACTTTATGTCAAAAATTGAGTAAGTACTAAAGTTTATGTTAAAATTAGTATAACGTTAGAAGTTCATGTATTTTAAATAATTTAAAAAATCCACGTCAGTTAAGTTGTGCCATGTCAGTTTCGATTTTTGTGTAAAGTCAACGTTATATCAAAAATTGAGTAAATGATAAAGTTCGTGTATTTATAAAAATATTTAATCGTTCGTGTTAAAATTAAGAAAATGACTATAGTTGGTATATTTTAAAATCATTTCCCCTAATAATAATAACATACTTTAGTTATTTTAAGTGAGTATTACTTAGTTTAAATGATAATTGGTTGATTTGGTATAAATGAAATTGTATTAAAGTATATAATCATAATAAAATAATGTAATTATATATTTTAATGGTCAATAAATATTTAAAATAATTTTTAAAGTAATATAATAGTTTGTATCAAGTTGTCCAAGCACATCGTATTTGACAATATTTTATATCGAGTCAAGCTAGCCCGAAAATCACTGAAGTCTCATATTCACGGTCCATACTCGCCCATTTTCAGGCTAACCATGTCTTTTTTTATAACTATAGACATGAATTTTGAAGAATGAGTTGAATGTGTTGTTAGGAAAATAAGAGTCATATATTATTTATTAATTAAATATATATGTTATAAATAAAATAAAAATGACGGATGTATTAATAAATGACTTAAATATAGTGAAAACTAATGGATAATTAATAAATTAATTAAATATGGTAAAAATTGAACAATGTTCGCATTATTTATAATTAAATTTCTATTGTGAATGATAAAAAATATTGGTATGTCCAATAATGATAATTTAATTAAGTAAAAAATAATTTATATCGAATAGTATTTAAGAGGATGTTTTATATATTTACCAAAAGTAAGAACATGTGTAGATTTTTGTTGTAATCAATTTTTTCTAGGGGTATTGAATATTATCATCAAAAAATCTAGCACTCAGTCCTCAACTTGTGCAAAAGTTAATTAAAAGTTACATATGAAAATTAATAATCCATCACCCACCCTCAATTTGTAAAAGTCACCACAGTTCAAGAATAAGAATAATACTAGTACATTTAAAGACAAAATTCTTTTGTAAGGCAAACCACCATACTCAAGTGGTTAGAGAATAGAGATTGATGCTGATAGCACATTATAATATGGTTCTCCAAATTATTTATGCAAACAGAGAAGAATAGAAGAGAAAAAGAAAAAAAAATAATGCAGTAGGAGAAAGAAATCGTAAGGTCAATAAACCCTAGAATTGTATTGGGAGAACTGACGTTTATTTACAATGCATGGTTCAAGATATATATATATATATACAAGATCAAATAAATACACAAATGTATTAAGAGTAATTTCCACATAATAATATTATTTATAATAATATGCATTTATTGTACATATGTTAACTTTTATATATGATTTTGATATCTAAGTCTTCATGTATGTGTATTACAAAAAGAATTTTGCCCACAAAATTACTACTGATTTGTAATTTTTATCGCTACCGAATTGTTACTCGATTTTTTTTGTGAGTGAGACCTTAAATCTCTAAAAACAACTTGATTAGCAAAAATATATCAAGTAAATTTCATTTTAATATTGCTTTTAATTGGTATCCAATACTAGACTCTCCAATATC
>JAPKLX010000830.1:1288-40818 GCA_026898415.1 Leonotis leonurus | reverse complement strand
GCTAGAATCTTCTTCTTCTTCTGCTATCATGGCTTTACGTTGAGCTTTTAGTTTTCTATCTCTTTTTGCTCGTAGTTCTTCTCTTTGACTTTTAGATAAGTCTGGGCAATCGGTTTTAAAGTGACCTGTTCTCCCACAACCATAACACGTATAGTCAGTAGGATTAGTGGTTTTACCATTACCTCTACTTTCTGTTTTGTCATCAGATCGTTCTGCTTCTTTGTTCTTCTGGTATCTACTCTTGTTGTCTTTGTAGAACCTACGATACTTTCTTGATCTGACTTCCATCTTGTCCATTCTCTTAGCAATGATTGAGAATTCTTTGAGTAACTTATCGTATCCTCCTTCTGCTGGTGTAGCAGATGATACTGATTCATCTGTTTTGCACTTCGCTTTTAAGGCAGTCTCTTTCTCCTTCTTTGAGCTGTTCTCACTCTTCTTGCTGGAGGAGTAGTCTGGTCCGTGAATCCTTCTGATGTCACATTCATGGACAGCTAGATGATCAAAAAGTGCTTCTACAGATAGATCATTAAAATCAGCACGTAGAGGTTGCATAGCTGAATAAATTTCCCAGCTAGGTGGTAGAGCTCTAAGAATCTTGAGATTCTTCTCTCTCTGTGTGTACTTATTCTTCTTGAAAGCAGACACTTCAAGTAGTACTTCAGTGAACCTGTTCTTTATCTGTTCAATGGTTTCTCCAGGTTTCATCTTGAATTCATCGAATTTGTTACATGCTAGAGATAGCTTGTTCTCGATCATTGCTTCAGATCCTAGACTGAGATCTCTCAAAGCTTCCCACATTTCTTTGGCTGTATCAAGATCTTGAATCTTAGCCAGATGAACTCCTTTTACAGTACTGGAAATAATTCCCTTAGCAAAATCATCAAGATTTGCTTCTTTTCTTTCTTCTGAAGTGTACTTTCTGGGATCTTTAAGTACTTCTTCTTTGTGAACTCCTATTTCAGTAATGCGTGTTGTTTCTTCAGTGATGGCTAATGGTCCTTCTTCAATGACCTTCCACATAAGGCAGTGATGAGCCTTGAGACACATCTTTATTCTGAAACTCCACTCTCTGTAACCTTGGATGGAGAATTCTTCGCATGCCCTGATAACAGATGATTCCACAATGACAGATAGGATGCAAAAGATGAAAAAGATTTTCTAGATCTATTCAAGTAGACCACGCAGGTTTTAACCTTGTGAAACAAAACAATGGTCAGTTTGAACCACGGCTCTGATACCACTTGTTGGTCCCGAAAGAGCAAGGTTATGTGTATGGGGGGGGGAATACACCAAATGCAAACTTTTCAGTTTACTTGACTAATTAAATCAGAGAGATGTAAGCTTTCTATAGCACAAATTGCTCAAGGTGATAGAACAGAATGATTTTCTAATCGATCTGGTTCTGTCCAACTAAAGTCTCTCAAGTGAGTGATACAAAGCAGAGAGTAAGTTTAAGCTTAAACTCCAACAGTGTATCGTGTGCGGAATAATGGTGGACTTAGTCGGTGCTCTTGTTAAGAAAATCTTTAGAAAACTTAATCGAGTATTTAGGAGATTGATTAAGAATGCAGATTGAGTGAGTATGATTGATAGAGAATAAAAACAACTGAATATAAATGCAGAATATAAGTAACACAGTTATTTTTACGTGGTTCGGGAAACCCCCTCCGTCCACGGTCTAATCCAAACTGGATTAGATATCCACTACTAGGATACTCTTCTTATTTATACTCGCTGAGAACGAGCCACAAGTTTCAAGTACAAGCTTGATTGAAACTTATGCACGAATAAGGGTCGTGTACCTTTACAACTTACAGACTTGAATCGAGGTTGATGTGATTACGATCACGAATGGTTTGAAGCTTTTTGTCTGAGTGAGAATTGCTTTGAGAATATTTCTGTTGTATAGCACTTTTTGTGTGTATATTCAGACTTTAAAACTTCAAATATATATAGGCTCTGAATTTGAAATTCTAGCCGTTTGTTGATTGGCGTGATTTGATTTGTGGATTGCCAATCAATCATATCTCTTCTTTCCTTGTAGAGTCATTGATTGAATCTTCTATGAAGGGTAAGCAGATCATCTGTGATTATTTTCCTTCTGGGTGTCGATCGGTGATTTTCTTTCCAATTCTTGATGGATTGACATCTTTGACTCATTTGGTTCAGCTCCTTCTGTTTTGTTTTGAACCTTCTGGTTATGTCCTTTCTGGTTTAATGCCTTTCTGGTTTAATGCCTTTCTGGTTGAATGCCTTTCTGGTTGAACATTGGTTAGACATTTTCCGTTTGAGGCTTTCTTCAACTTTCTGGTTGGTACTAGCTTCAACTTTCTGTTGAAGTTATCTTGTTCCACTTTCTGTCTGAGATTTGCTGGTTTAACTTTTCTGTCAGAGATTACTTGCTTCAGCTTTCTGTCTGAGTCATCTTCCAGCTTTCTGGTTCAACTTTTTGTCTAAGACTTGCTGGTTCAACTTTCTGTTAAACTTGACTTGCTTTAGCTTTCTGTCTGAGACTTCTTCCATCTTTCTGATTGAACTGACTTCGACTATCTGGTTTATAAAAACCAAAGCAAATAATACAGAACATGAATAATACTAAGTGTGACTTTGAGAGAACATCATCAAAACTTAAAATATTAGTGGGGTTCCCAACAATATGCCAGACTTAACATGAACGCACCAGAGCATCGACCGCTCTGATACCACTCTGTCACACCCTAAATCCCGAGGGACGGTACACGCGCCAAGGGCGTGACTTGGCGGGGATAAAAGAAGCGGGGAAGAAAGGGGGCATTGTGTTCGTGTGCATTATATAAGTGAGAGTTGTCCTTGAAAATCGGACAGCATCTCCTCTATAACTTTGACTATGCCATTTTACAATTCAAACAGCTAACCAATGCAAAGACAATGTCTGATGAATCTAAAATGAATCATATGCAATATGGAGATAATACAGCTTGAGTCATGGGAGCGGTAATCCAGAATCCCAAGCGGCCGAATCATCCAAGATGAAATGAATTGGAGATAATACAGCTCGAGTCATGGGAGCGGTAATCCAGAATCCCAAGCGGCCGAATCATCCAAGATGAAATGAATTGGAGATAATACAGCTCGATACATGGGAACGGTAATCCTGAATCCCAAGCGGCCGAATCATCCAATATGAAAGACGGGGTTGGAGATAATACAGCTCATCTCGTAGGAACGGTAATCTAGAATCCTCGAGAGGCCGAATCATCCAATAAGAACGGTCGATCAAAGGCGGAGGTTAGTTAGCCTAGCTCGCCAAAAGGAGTCACTCACCCAACTCACCAAGTGTGGTCGGCATTCGCTCGAACACTACACAAGGGGTTGAGGAGTTGAGCGTCCAAGAGGGGCCGACTACTTCTAAGCTCTCCTATGCACGTGTATGCATGTAATGGACAATGATAATATGACAACATGAACCTTTATTAATAATGGCCTATGAGGCCTTCGTGGAATGAGAAAATGATCTTAGACTTTAAACATATATATTATCACACACATATACGTGAATGATAATTATTTCATAAGTATCATAACATACGTGAGCATGGCAGCGGAAATTCTTATGTATAGAACGGTAAACCGTTCTCGTGATAAAGCAATCGTCATCCCAATAACGCCATTCCTCAGCCACACACATCATGCTGCTTCCTTAGCCTGTGAAAAATTTTGTAAAACGTGGGGTGAGTACTAGTGCACTCAGTTGGGTTTTTCATAAAACGAAAAACATAGTCTCTGTTCAGTATACTTACCTTAGAAGGTTTTAAAAAAAAATAACTTCTAAGTAAGCAAAACATTTGTGCATAAATTAAACATGACCCGGCATGACGTTACTCTTATATAGGTTATGTCCCGGGCCTTTTACCACCGACGGATCATAAACATTCAGTCAAATAGGGCTCGGCGAACCGTACACCCTAACATAGCATGAGTCAAAAACCGATGGTGATCAACCCACCGCAGTAGAGACTAAGTGATCACAGTCCTTAAATCGACGTGTTAGGCCGAATAAGAACCCCCGGTGGTCGATAAGAGCATTAAACAGTCCATACCTTCGTGAAAATATTTTAACAGAGATCCATGCATTTTTCATTTAGAGAAAAGAGCTTAATAACTCAAAATACGTATATATCCCCAACCTTTCACCGATGATATTCCTCGATTACGGGAAAACCGTAAATCTTTATGAGCTCAAATTTCAGTGCTAGGTACCTGTTAGTCATAGGGAATATATTTTGGCTTTAATTTCCCAAAAGGAACTATAGATAAGTAGTACTAAATTTTTAGGCTTAATAATATTCTTTTTATCACGTAATAAATTAATTTGGCAGCAACCGGACTTTCAAATGACTTTGGCCAAGAAGGCAAAAATAATCAGGACATTATTCCCTATAGGAATATGTATAAACATTTTTAAAATATGCAACTTTACCTCGAAGCTTAATCGAGAAGATTCGTAGTCTTTTTCAGATATATGAAAATTGGACCGATGAAAATTAATGAAACCTCTTTCAGAAAATTCTATATTTTTTTCTCTACATGCACTATAAATTTTATCGAAAAATGATTGACCATGAATATTTTCCCTTTAGAAAAATATGAATAATGCAATAAATCATGACATGTTGATCCTAACCGGGATCCAAATCTAAAATTCAATCCGACAGAATAACGGATCTTATGGTCAGAAACATATAACCTTAAGGGACCTTAGCTGTCTGATAGACCAATAGTCATGAATGGGACAATGAATGAAGAATAGAACGAGAGGAGAAAACATGAAGATAATGATATCGAAACGATGGCGACGGAGACTCAACGGCAGCTAAGCCACCTTCGTCAAGCTCCATGCCTACCTTCGACCTTACCCTGACGTACCTTAATTTTAATCGATCCTCAATTTTTTTAACCGGCAGAACCTCGATACCCGAAAATGGCAGAGAGAAGAAGAAAAGAAGAGGAGAAGAAGCAGAATGAAGCAGAGTTGCTTCTGAGGAAATGAGCGAAAAGCTCTGGCCGTCTCTCCTCATATTTATAGGTGAAAATTTATTTTTTTAATATTATTATTATTATATTATATTATTATTAATGCTTTAACCTTAAAACGTCGTAAGTTCTGCACACGACTTCCTTTTCGGGCAAACCTAACGTCAACATCTCCCTTTCTTCATACTCTACACAATGACTATAATATTGATATAGTTTCGATCATGCATGGAAAAACTATTTTTTTTAACGACGTGCTTAAACTTTAAAAATTCGTAGTGGTTGCATACGAACTCTCTTTCGGGTAAACCTAGTGCCAAAAATTTTCTTTTGAAAAACTCTACGCAAGGACTATAATATGTATATACTTTCGACTTATGCATGAAAAGTTTATTTTTTATTTTTAAAATAAACCTTTTAAAAAGCTTTACCGGTCTGCCAAATTAACATGATAGGTTCTAACAGGCTCTAGGTTTCTCCTAAAATTCTTATTTCTTCATACCTAGGTTCCTCAATAGTTAGAATAATTAAAATTATAATTTAAAAATTAGCGGGATATTACAATAGGTGTTTCAGTTTCTTTTGCTGCTATGTCCTTGCTGCTTTTGCTGCCTTTTTCTCCCGAGATTTCCCCCTTTTTGACATCAGCAAAGAGGGTAGTGATGAGTGTACGAAGGGAGGCCATCCCCTCTGTCATCTTCTCCATTCTTTCCTCAGCATCAGCCTTGAACCCAAGCAGCAAGTTGACTGTCTGGTAAGTTGCGTGCAGTTTCTGCTCGAGTCTGCTGTTCATTATAGACAGTGTCTTGTCATAGGTTTCTAGAAGAATTTCAACTTCAGTAAGACGAGTGTCCTGGTGCTCGAACTCTTCTGGATTAGGGTACAGAAGGTCATCCAGGATGTCTATCTGATGTTTCTTCATTAATTCCACAAATTTCTCGTTCTCAAATCGTGCGAAGTGAGAATGGATGGATAAGTCAGTATCTTCCTTCAACTGAGCAGCAAGTTGAATTCCTTTCTTTTATACGGCAGCATCAATTGTTTCTTGTTGTTTGGCCAAAAGGTCAGCTACAAGAGCAGTTGTCTTCTGATTTGTCTCTTCTATTTTGTTTAGATGAAGAGTGATCTTGGCCTGCTCTGCTTCATTCTGTAGGCGATCATCATCAATCTTTTTATCAAGCTCCTTCCTGATTGTTCTGAGCTTGCTTCTGATGTCACGATCCATGTCGTTCACGTAGTCTTTCTGATGCTGATTAAAATCAGAAAGTATCTGGGTGGCTTTCTCTTGTAAAGCATTGCAAGTTGCTGTCAAACAATCTTCAACTCTAAGTGTAATGAGATTGTCGAGTTGGAAGTTGTTGAATGGTCTGGTTTCCCTCTCCAGCAATTCTTCCATTGTATAAAAGTTGACATGCTTTTTGAGTTTCCAGTTTCGACTAGTTTCTCTCGTGCAATCTTATTGATTGACTTGAAATTGAGATGACTTAGTCGTTTATGCCACAGCCAACTAGTTTCTGATACTGTCTTAGTGACCAGACATGTCTCAATTTGGTTGTCCCATTGCACAATATATAATCTATCCTACAATTTTCCGGTAAGGAGTATCTCATCTCCTTCCTTGTTCTTAACAAAACAATTGTTAGCATAAAAAACAATCTGATTACTGTTAGCACAGAACTGACTTACAGAGAACAGATTGTGACTAAGACCTTCCACATATGATACGTTTGTGATGGTGGTCTTACCAACTCTTATGTTTCCATATCCTCTGGTATATCCTTTCGAATTACATCCAAATGTGACCTGAGGTCCTGGTTTCTCTATGTAATCTGATAGTAGATTCTTGTCACATGTCATATGTTTTGAACAGCCACTATCTATGATCCAAATAGCTCCTTTTGCTGTCTTGTACCTTCTTGCAGTCTTCTGATCCTGTAATTAATTATACTTAGCTACCCTTTAACGTTTGGGTGCTTGGTTATCAGCAAATGTTCCCTTTCGAGTCCAGAACATTTTTGGGTTAGGAACAACTATATAACAAGTAATAATGTTTCCATCATTATCAACTTTTCACATCGAATGGAATATAGAAGGATGATATCTCTCTATTCCATCATTCTTCAATCCCTTATTAGTGGGTACTGTCCTGTTGACATTCCTGTTGGGCAACGTCCTGTTGACATTATTATTGGGTAATGTTCTGTTGACATTCTTGTTGGGTAATGTCCTGTTGACATTCTTGTTGGGTAATGTTCTGTTGACATTCTTGTTGTGAACATCTTCTGTTTCTGTGTAATAGCCTTGTTGTCCCCTTGTTTGATGGTATTGTCTGTTCCCAATCTGTTTCACCATTATCTTCTGTGGTTGATCTTTCTTGTTTTTAAGATTTATTACTTGATTTGGTATTTGTTTCCTTTCTGGTACAAATCTTATGGTACTCGTGGATTTTTCTGAGTGGCCTGGATATCCTAATCCAGATGTACCATGTTGTTGCAGGTTGATTAGCAACTTGGCACATTCATCACTCTTGTAAATCATTTCTTTCCCTTTCTTTATCTTTTCCTCAGCAACATTGTTCCTATTGATGAGTTCTTTAACTTTTGAGTCCAGGGAGTGGATCTCACTATCTTTTCCCTTGGTCTGTTCTTCCAGATCAGCTAGATGTACTGAGAACTTGGTGTTTGCTTCACTTAAGAACTTTACAGTATCATTCAACTTTTCATTTTCTTTTACAACTTCAGAGAACAGCTTCTTAATACTGGTGTAGCTCTTGAACATCTCATTGATTTCATCCCATGTAACTTCTGGTTCATCTTCATTTCCTGAATCATATACAGGTTTATTTGAAGATAGAGAGACATATGAGTTTACCTCATTCTGGTCGAGTCCATTATGTAGACCCATATAACATTCATCCCAATCTTCATCTGTTTCTCCTGCATAAAATGCTTCATCATCTTCTGATGAACTATCTGTTAGATGACTTGAGCTGCTAGAATCTTCTTCTTCTGCTATCATGGCTTTACGTTGAGCTCTTAGTTTTCTCTCTCTCTTAGCTCGTAGTTCTTCTCTCTGAACCTTAGATAAGTCTGGGCAATCTGTTTTGAAGTGACCTGTTCTGCCACAGCCATAACAAGTATAGTCATTAGCATTTTTAATTTTGCCATTACCTCTACTTTCTGTTTTGTCATCAGATCGTTCTGCTTCTTTGTTCTTCTGGTATCTACTTTTGTTGTCTTTGTAGAACCTTCGATATTTTCTAGATCTGACTTCCATCTTGTCCATTCTCTTGGCAATCATTGAGAATTCCTTGAGTAACTTATCATATCCTCCTTCTTCTGGTGCTGCAGATGATACTGGTTCATCTGTTTTGCACTTCGCTTTGAAGGTAGTCTCTTTCTCCTTCTTTGAGTTGTTCTCGTTCTTCTTACTGGAGGAATGATCTGGTCCGTGAATTCTTCTGATGTCACATTCATGGACAGCTAGATGATCAAATAGTGCTTCTACGGATAGGTCATTGAAATCAGCACGTAGAGGTTGCATAGCTGAATAAATCTCCCAGCTTGGTGGTAGAGCTCTCATAATCTTGAGATTCTTCTCTCTCTGTGTGTATTTGTTCTTTTTGAAGGCAGAAACTTCAAGTAGTACTTCAAGGACAGCTTGTTCTCAATCATTGCTTCCGAACCTAGACTGAGATCTCTCAAGGCTTCCCACATTTCTTTGGCTGTATCAAGATCTTGGATCTTAGCCAGATGGACTCCTTTTACGGTACTCGAGATAACTCCTTTGGCAAAATCATCTAGATTTTCTTCTCTTCTTTCTTCAGAGGTGTATTTTCTGCGATATTTTAGTACAGCTTCTTTGACAACTCCTGTTTCAGTGATGCGAGTTGTTTCTTCTGTAATGGCTAATGGTGCTTCTTCAATTACTTTCCACATCAAGCAGTGATGAGCTTTGAGGCACATCTTGATTCTGAAACTCCACTCTCTGTAACCTTGGATGGAGAATTCTTCGCATGCCCTGATGATAGATGACTCCATAATGACAAATAGGATGCAGGTGATGAAAAGATTTTCTAGATCTATTCAAGTTGACCACGTAGGTATTAACCTTGTGAAACAAAACAATGGTCTTATGAACCACTGCTCTGATACCACTTGATGGTTCCGAAAGAGCTAGATTTGGTGTATGGGGGGGGGGGGGAATACACCAAATCCACAAACTTTTCAGTTTACTTGACTAATTAAAAGGAGAGATTGAAGCTTTCTGTATTACAGATTGCTCAAAGTGTCAGACCAGATCGATTATCTAATCGACCTTGTTCTTGTCCAAGCAGAATCTCACAAGTGAGAAATACGAAGCAGAAAGTAAGAGTAATCTTATTCTCCAACTATGTATTGTGTGCGGAATAATGGTGGACTTAGTCTGTGCTCTTTGTTTAGAAAATCTTTGAAAACTTAATCGAGTATTTAGAAAGTTGATTAAGAATGCAGCTTGAATGAGTATGACAGATTGTGAATAAAATAACTGAAATGAAAATGCAAAAAGGTAAATAACGCAGTTATTTTACGTCGTTCGGGAAACCCACTACTAGGATACTCTTCTTATTTATACTCGCTGAGAACGAGCCACAAGTTTCAAGTACAATCTTGCTTGAAACTTATGCACGAATAAGGGTCGTGTCCCTTTACAACTTACAGAAAACTACTGTAAAATAGGATATCTTCACGTTAATCCACTAGAATGCTACTAGCTAGCAAAGATCTCCTACTTCTCTCGATAAGACAGACTTGAATTGAGGTTGGGTTGATGTGATTGCGATCACAAAAGGTTTGAAGCTTTTGTCTGACGTGAGATAGAATTGCTTGAGAATGTTTCTTCAATGTAGTGCTTGCACCTCTTCAGACTTTAAAACTCCAAATATATATAGGCTTTGAATTTGAAATTCTAGCCATTTATTGATTGGCGTGATTTGATTGTGGATGGCAATTAATGTTATTCAGCATATCTCTTCTTTACTTGTTGAGTCGTTGACTGGATCTTCTTATGTATGGAAGGCAGATCGATTGTGATTACTTTCCTTCTTCATGTCAATCAGGGATTCTCCTTCCAATTCTCAATGGATGGACTTTAATACTGACGTGGTAAGTGGATATGATGAGTAGGACAATGTCTTTTTGATAGTTCTATCGATCTGTTGCCACTTCTGTCTGGTTTGTTCAACTCTTTCTGGTCTTAATGCCTTTCTGGTTGAACACTGGTTAAACATTTTCTGGTTGAATAACTTTCTGTCAAAGTTGATATGTTTCAACCTTTCTGTTTGAGAATCTCTGGTTCAACTTTCTGTTAAAGTTTATATGCTTCAGCTTTCTGATTGAGACTTTCTGGTTCAACTTTCTGTTAAAGTAGATGTGCTTCAACTTTCTGTTTGAGACTCTCTGGTTCAACTTTCTGTTAAATATAAACTCACAAGTAGCACAGAATATCAAATAAATCTAAGTGAGTTTTCGAGAATACATCATCAAAACTTAAGATAGTTGTGGGGTTCCCAACAGCATGTTCTGGTGAGGTTAGCAGATTTGTTATATGAGTTTGTATAACAATTAATAACGAAAAAGTTTCTGGACAATAAGACTTTGTCTTTAGAAAACTCCATATCAATAGATATTTGAATAGATAAGCACAAGTGGACAGCAGAAATAACAGAGAGAGCAAAACAGAAGATAAGAATTAAGATCTATCTAAGAAAACCATCTGGCTGCTCCGCCTTTCTTCATCTTTTCTCTTTGTGCATCAGAGACTAACTGAATGCTCTCGTAAATTCCATCTCTCACCCTGGCGTAATTGGGATCGTGATTGTCAATCTTATATCCCTTGATCTTGGCCAGTTGATTGATGTAATTTAAAATGTAGGTCTTGTCAGGAATATTACTTCCTGGTATTGTTGGGCACACCATGTATTCCTTCTCCGGGGCTTTGATCTGTATCTTGGCATCAGATGCTGCTGTTCTGATGCTCTATACTAGGCCCTAGTCACTAAAGCTGTCCAGATATCTGTTGAAATCCTCATCTGGAGTTGATTCTGAGTATGTAGGCTCCTTCAAAAAGTATCTGTTCAAAATGAAACCTTTCTTGACCTTTTCCCAGTCATTTTGATCACCTTCTGGAACCCATGCATCATTAGGTGTCTTTTTCTGTAGGGATAGGTTCCAAGAGAAGGGTTTCTTCTTTTTCTTCTTTGATTGGGTAGTTGATTGAGAGGACTACAGATGCGAGCGTTCTGCAGATGAAGGCGAAGAAAAAGGAGTTTGAAAGGATTTCTCTTTGGCTTCCTGTGCAGCAATTTTCTTTTCCCTCTCTGCTTGTTCTTTATAGAACTGCGCTCTGAACACTGGATTGCATGCTTGATCCATGCTCACCCCAAACAACAGCAACTCCGCAATCTGGTCTCCCTCATCTACTGGTTTCTTTCCTCTGTCACTGGGAATTCGTTGTGTATCAGAAGATTGAGCTGGTTGGTCTTGTTGAACTTGTTCTGTTCCAAGAAGTGTAGGGTCTGGTCTTGGCGGTGTGGTTGGTCTCTCTCTTGCTGGTGGTTCCGTTTCAGCCATAGGAACTTCTGTTTCTTTTCCTATTGAGTCAGTTTCTTTTCGACATCATCAAAGAGGGTAGTGATGAGTGTGCGAAGTGAGGCAATCTCTTCAGTCATTTTCTCCATCTTTTCCTCAGCATCTGCTTTGAACCCAAGCAGTAAGTTAACCGTCTGGTCGGAGGCATCCAGTTTCTGTTCTAATCTGCTGTTCATTGTGGATAGAGTCTTGTCATAGGTGTCTTGTAGTTCTTCAACTGCAGTAAGACGAGTGCTCTGTTGCTCGAACTCTTCTGGGTTAGGATACAGAAGGTCATTCAGGACATCCATCTGATGTTTCTGCATTAAGTCCACAAATTTCTCATTCTCAAATCGTGCGAAGTGAGAATGGATGGATAAGTCAGCATCTTCCTTCAACTGAGCAGCAAGTTGAATTCCTTTCTTTTCTACGGCAGCACTAATTGTTTCTTGTTGTTAGGCCAAAAGATCAGCTACAAGAGCAGTTGTCTACTGATTTGTCTCTTCTATGTCTTTTAGACGAAGAGTGATCTTGGCTTGCTCTGCTTCATTCTGTAGGCGATCATCATCTATCTTTTTATCAAGCTCCTTCCTGATTGTTCTGAGCTTGCTTCTGATGTCACGATCCATGTCGTTCACGTAGTCTTTCTGATGCTGATTAAAATCAGAAAGTATCTGGGTGGCTTTCTCTTGTAAAGCATTGCAAGTTGCTGTCAAACAATCTTCAACTCTAAATGTAATGAGATTGTCGAGTTGGAAGTTGTTGAATGGTCTGGTTTCCCTCTCCAGCAGTTCTTCCATTGTATAAAAGTTGACATGCTTTTTGAGTTTCTGCGCCACGCCAGGTGTGTACAGTTCATTGCTTGGTTCACCACCAATGGTCTGTCCCACCAGGTCAACATCCTCTGGATCAAGATCAATAATAGGGGTTTTCTTGGTGGTCTCCTTGGGTTGCTCTGTTGGTGGTGGTGGTTGTTTTTATGGTTGATTTGGCTCTTCCATTTGTACATCTTGGTGTATTGTTGGCAGATCGATCTTCAAAGTTTCTGCCTCATGCTTCATGAGCACAGAGATGAGTTGCTGGTATTCTGTTCTAACTTCTTGGACTGTGGTGACTTGAAGTAGACTGAGTAAGGTTGCTTCTTCTTTTTTCAACTCATCAATTGATTTAATCTGGAGCAGTGCATCAAAGATATAATACTCGTTGTCCTTGACCAGCAAGTAGAATTTGACGCGTCTTGCTACTCCCAAACTCTCTGGAAGATGGTGAATGTCAAGAAACTCTTGAAGTACAGAATGTTCTGCCTCATTCTCTAGCAGATTAATAACACTCTCTGCCTGACATTTCCTCTCTTCCTCCTCATCGACAGACTCTCTTTCCTCTTCATCCTCACTTATTCTTTCCATTCTGTTCGGTGAGGGTGTAGGTGTTATAGCGGGAGAAAAGTCTTTCTCCTGATTTGGATTAGGGCATGTTTCTGGTTCCATATCAGCTGCTGGAGTCTCTGTTTGTTCTATTTCTGCCTGTGTTGCCTCCTTTCCTTATTCTGTTGTCATGTGTTCTGTCGGTTCTGATTGTTCTGCTGGTGCGTCTGGTGGTGGTGATGACTCTTGGACTTTCTGTAGTCGACGTCTCTTTTGTTTAGGCTGCGAGGCGGAAGATTCTGTCTCAACAGAGCTACCTCGCTTGACTGAAGTCTTGCGAGCCATCTTTTCCTTCACCACTTTCTCCTTTGTGGTCTTGCTCTTCTGCTTTTCCACTCCTTTGGTAGGGGGCATCCGTGTAGGATTAGAGCTGCCCATTTCCAGAGCTGCTACACGGTGCACCTCATCTGTTATTTTGTTGAAAAAGGCCGGTGAGAGTCCCAAAGACATTTCGAGCTGATGTTGATCTTTGGGTATGGAGAGGCTTGTGTTGAATTCTACAGCATCCACCCACACTTGCTGTTTGAAGTATCGTTCCACCATCAGGCTGATTTTGGTGGAATGACGTAGATTTCTCTTAACTTCCACTAAAGTTCCTCTGCCTTTGCTATCCTTGGTATACGTAACCAGTTTTGCTTCCTTAGACATCAATTCAAACAGTATTCTGCTCCAGTTGACTCGGAGATTGAGGACAACTGCCGTGAGAATTCGGAATTTCTCAGGAGTAACCTGATCATACGATCCACTATGGTTGAGAAAAATTCTCTGAACCAATTCGAGCAGTAACTTGAAGCCTGGTTGGAGTAAGGAGCGCTGAAACATTCTTCCAGTATATGAGATGGGTATTACCATCATGATTTCTACTGCCTCCTGCAGTTGTTTAGGAGTGATGTCGTCCAAAGTCAAACCTTCATCTTTCAACCGATATGCCTGGTTGATCATTTCGATGACATTGTATGGTGTTTTGCTAGTTCTGTCACCGATTGGCATCAACACATTTGCTTCAAAACCATGTTTATCATTCTGCCATGTCAGATAGAATGTAGCCACTTGTTTTCATGTTGGGATGAGAGGTGACAATATTGCAGAAACCTAATATCATAAGAACATACAGAGCAGATATATGTATATTTATCAGTTTATATGAACAAGTATGAATGTTCCCATCTAAACAGTTAATTAGAATGATGAAACGTTTTAAGTAGATCATAAGAAAAATTAAAACAATACTTGTAGCAAGTTGTAGTTATAAGGAAGATTTAATAAACTCAAAAACCTTTGCAACGTGTAACCATGGCAAAAATTTCTTCAAGTCTGCGAAATCCGTGAGTATCAAACACAGCATAGGGTTCAGGCGAAAGAAACTTCTGAACCTCAGCCACATGTTGAAGGAACAAAGAAGTTTGGGGTGCCATGATCAAACGTAAGATGTTTTTGAAAAGGGTTTGCAGAGAAAAGGGAGTCTTAAGTGCTTAAGGAGAGTAGTGCTCAGTGCGATGTAAGTGAAGATGAACAGTTTTGTGAGAGATATCACATATATATAACATAATAATCAATGGTATAGATTAAGACGGTAAATAAATGAAGGGTTGGATGAGTATCTCCCTTTTAGGTTTTCCCGCTTCAGTTTATTGTTTTGCCGCCTTTCCTTGCGTGTGATAAACGCGCTAGATCCTAGGGTTTTAGGCGAGCGTGTGCGTATCTTTCTATCCACTGCAACTTTCCTTCTTCCTTTTCTTGCAGGGATTTTCTCGATCACAGTTCCCGAAGATGTGCTAATCATCACAAATGTTGAAGATTTAGTAAATCTAGGTTAGAAAATATCTTTGCAGACTGCAATCTCGGAGATTGATTATTGAAAGTGACGTCTTTTATCTAGGACGCTTCAATTTCCTCAATAGTTCCCCATTGACTTAGTAATTAAGAAATAATTTCCACGTGGTACTTTCTTCAATTGAGTAAATTATGACACGTGAGATTCCCTTTTTTTTTTCATTTTTTCATTCGGTCATTCTGTGAAACATTCTGTTGTTAATCATTCTGGTGACCTCCTGTTGTTGTCTTTCTGCTAGACAATATGTTATTGTCTTTCTGTTAGACAATCTGTTATTGTCTTTCTGTTAGACAATCTTATATAGTCTCTCTGTTAGACAATCTGTTATTGTCTCTCTGTTAGCTTATCCAGATTTAGTAATCCAAGCTTTCCACATAACATCTTAAATCTATCTTCTGGTAGAGCTTTAGTTAAAATGTCAGCACGTTGGATAGCTGTGTGAATCTTCTCGATCTGGATATGCTTTCTCTCCACATGATCTCTGATAAAGTGATGTCTCACATCAACATATTTGCATCTTGTATGAAGTACTGGATTCTGTGTGATTGCAATTGCACTTGAACTGTCACAAAATATGGGTATCTCCTTTACTTCGATCTCGTAGTCTCTTAGTTGCTACTTCAACCATAAGATTTGTGCACAACAGATAGTGAAGCAGGAGCAGCCCGCTGCTGTGAAGTGCAAAGGCTAGCAGATCGTTTGCTGGGTGCAGATTGTTTGGAGATGGACAGATCATTAAAGAGCCATTCTCTAGCTGCTCGATAACGATCTGTTCCAGATTTTCAATCATCAATCTGTTGTTAGCTGGAATGTCCCTGGGAGTTCTAGAAAGGGGTTTTAAACGTTTCTAACGGTCGAATCTAGCTGTTAGAGTTTGTTGGAGTTTGTTACAACAAGAATGTGGCAGGAATCATCTGGATTGTACGGGAGTTAGTTGCAACTAACGGGATCAATCTGGAATTTTCGGGAATTGTCATCTACATCTTTCTAGTGATTTCCATGGGATTATTTCATATGTCTTATATATAGCTCATAGCTCTGTGATTGCAAAAGACTTTTGGCTTAATCTTAGATTCACTTGTAAATTTCTAGAGAGAGAGGGAGAGTGATACACGAGGGGAAAGAAATAGAGTAAATTCTTGAGTGTCTTCATTGTAATCTCTGTAACCTCCTTTCGATTTTGAAATTAGTGAATTGTTCTCTGTTCTCCCGTGGACGTAGGTTTGATTTTGAGCCGAACCACGTAAATTCCTGCTGTTCTATTCTACTTGTTTTCGTTATTGTTCTTATTTCCACCATTCAAACCCAACAATTGGCGCCGACTGTGGGAAGAGGAAGGAATCAATCACGATGACAACTCGATTTGATGTTGAGAAATTCACCGGGAAAAACGACTTCGGTTTATGGAGGATTAAGATGAGAGCATTATTAGTCCAAAATGGATTAATTGATGCACTCAGGCCAGATCCTCCATTGGAGTCTGGTTCGAGCTCCAAGGAAGGCGAGGATAAGGTGAAAGTAGATGAAGAACGAGAAAGGATGAAGGAGAAGGCTCACAGCGCAATCATCCTACGCTTGGGGGATAAAGTCCTAAGGGAAGTTTCAAAGGAGACCACTGCTGCGGGGATATGGCAGAAACTTGAGTCATTGTACATGACCAAATCATTGGCAAACAGATTGTATGCAAAGCAAAAGTTGTACGCATTCAAGGTGGTTGAGAACAAGTCGATTCATGACCAGCTCGATGAGTTCAACAAGATATTGGATGACCTTGAAAATATTAAGGTAAAGGTCACTGATGAAGATAAAGCCATTATCTTGTTGAGTGCTCTGCCTAAAAGGTTCGAACACCTTAAGGATGCCATGCTTTATGGGAGAGAGACTTCCATCACCATGAATGAAGTCCAGACTGCGCTAAAGTCCAAGGAGTTGAGCAAACTTCACAATGGAAAAGGTGAAACCAGTGCGGAGGGATTGAATGTTAAAACAAAATCTAGAAAATCTGGGAAGAAGAAATTCCAGAAGAACTTGCCAGGAAAGAGCAAGGTGGAGGATGAGAAGGAGACCAGGAAATGCCATTTCTGTAAGAAACCAGGCCACCTTAAGAAGAATTGCTTCTCATGGAAGAGGAAGCAAGCTGCAAACGGCACCAACGGAGATGAAGGTGCTGTTGATGTTGCAGAGGAACTGGAGGAAGCTGAGATGATGAATGTGATTAGCTCCAAGATTGATGGCGCGTGGATTATGGATTCTGGTTGTACATTCCATATGTCACACATGAAGGAATGGTTCAATGATCTCCAGCTTGGTGATTTTGGACTGGTCACTCTTGGTAATGATCATGCTTGCAGAGTGAAGGGCATTGGCAAGATTACCTTCAAATCCAACGATGGATCTATTAAAATTCTATCGGAAGTGAGGTATGTTCCAGACCTCAAGAGAAACTTGATATCCCTAGGAATGTTTGAAAGCAAGGGGTATGGATTTGTTTCTGAGAATGGGTACCTCAAAGTTATGAATGGTTCAAGTGTTATGCTCACTGGTGTGAGGAAAAGGAGTCTCTACTATCTGTTGGCAGATGTTATCACTGGAGATTCTGGAAATGTTGCTGAGGATGAAAGCAAAGTTTGGCATTTGAGGCTGGGTCATCTCAGTGAGAAAGGGATGAATGAGTTGAGGAAGCACGGGGTTATCAAAGCCAAAGAAATACTCAAGGTCAAGGACTGCGAGGAATGCATCTTAGGCAAGAGCAAGAAGCTGCCCTACCCTACTAGCAAGTACAGATCGACTTCACCTCTTGACTATGTGCATTGCGATCTGTGGGGACCTGCAAGGGTGGAAACCATTTCTGGGGGAAAATATTTTATGTCCATCATTGATGATTTCTCTCGAAAATTGTGGGTATATGTCATGAAGTCCAAGTCTGATGCACTTCAAAAGTTTGTGGAATGGCACACTTAAGTTGCCAATGAGAAGGGCGTCAAATTGAAGTGTTTGAGGACAGATAATGGGCTAGAGTTCATGTCAGAGGAATTCCAGAAATTTTGTGTTGAGAATGGAATCAAGAGGCATAAGACTTTACCTGGCAACCCACAACAGAACGGTGTGATAGAGAGGATGAACAGATCGATCTTGGAAAGGATCAGATGCATGAGGATAGGCAGCGGGTTTCCAAGGAACTTTTGGGGTGAACTTGCCATGACGGCCTGTTACCTGATCAACAAAAGTCCATCTGTGTCAAATAATTTCAAATCTCCAGATGAGGTGTGGTCTGGAAGAGTTCCAGATTACAGTTATCTCAAGGCTATTGGTTTTCTTGCTTATGTTCACACCAAGCAAGATAAATTGGAGGCCAGGGCACTGAAATGTGTCATGCTTGGATATCCCAAGGGAGTGAAGGGATACAAGCTGTGGTGCATGGAACCAGGATACCAGAAAGCCATCATTAGTAGAGATGTAAAATTCGTGGAGGATCAAATGCCTCTGTTGAAACGATCTGCTCTTGGTGAAGAAGAACAGCCCGCTGCCAAAGGAGAAGAAAAATCTGGACAGATTGATCTAGGAAATGGTCACTCCAAGAATGCAAGGGTGCAGGTGGAGTTCCAGAACAACAACCAAAGAATAAATCATCTTGATAAGCAGATCAGCTCTGATGAGGAAGAGGAGTAGCGACCTGCTGGTGATGATCTAACCAACTACCAGCTAGCTCGTGATAGAGCTAGACGATCTGTCCATCCACCAGATCGATATGGACATGCTGATCTTGTATCTTACGCGCTGGCCATAGCAGATGAGGAGGGGCCAGATGAACCTAGAAGTTACAAGGAGGTAGTGAGGTGTAAAGAAGGAGTAGATTGGCTTGCTGCTATGCAAGAGGAGCTTGAATCATTGCATAAGAACGGCACTTGGGAGCTTGTGGACAGACCGAAGGGTGTGAAATGTTTTAGCTGCAAATGGATCTTTAAGAAAAAGATTGAGGTGTGCCAACAGCACAAGGTCAGATACAAAGCTCGATTAGTGGCCAGAGGGTTTACCCAGAAGGAGGGGATAGACTTTAATGAAGTGTTCTCCCCTGTTGTCAAACATTGTAGTATAAGGTTGATGTTATCACTAGCTGTTAAGAACAACCTGGAACTACAACAGCTCGATGTAAAAACAGCTTTTCTCCATGGTGATTTGGAGGAAAACATTTATATGACCCAGCCCGAGGGATTTATCCTACCTGGAGATGATGACAAGGTCTGCTTACTCAAGAAATCTCTATATGGTCTGAAGCAAAGCTCCAGACAGTGGTATTTGAGATGGGAAAGCAAAAGTCTATCTGCTGTTGTATGTTGATGACATGTTGCTTGCTGGCAAAACCATGAAGGAGGTTGACAAAATCAAGGAGGAGTTGAGAGCAGAGTTTGACATGAAAGATCTCGGAGATGCAAGGAGGATATTGGGTATGGAAATCATAAGAGATAGGCAAGCAGGTAGCTTGTGGCTAATGCAGCGCAATTACATCAAGGGTTTTATGAGAAAGTTCAAGATGGATTCAATGAAGGAGGTTAAAGTTCCTCTAGCTCAGCACTTCAAACTGTCTGCTGAACACAGGCCAATAAAGGAAGAAGATCAAAGGTTTATGGGAAAAATACCATATGCCAACATTGTTGGCAGTCTAATGTATACGATAATCTGCTCGAGGCCCGATGTAGCTCACTCGATCAGTGTTACCAGTAGGTATATGGCAAATCCAGGTCGATACCACTGGGAAGCATTAAAATGGTTGATGAGATACTTGAAGGGAACTTCAAATTTTGGTTTAAAGTATCAAAGGGTGGAGGTGGAGCCTGATCAACCATTGATGGGGTTATGTGTTTAACTTGTATGGGACTGCCATAAGCTGGAGATCGTTTCTTCAATCTGTAGTTGCGTTATCAACTACAGAGGCGGAGTACATGGCCTTAACTGAAGCAATAAAGGAAGCCTTGTGGTTAAAAGGAATTCTAAAGGAGATGGGTGTGGAGCAGAGATTGATTCAAGTGAACTGTGATAGCCAGAGTGTTATACATCTTGTAAAACATCAAGTATTCCATGAAAGGACTAAGCACATTGATGTGCGGCATCACTTCATAAGAAATATTGTGAGAGAAGGTGATGTGCAGATCGTTAAGATTGGAACAGATGATAATGCAGCAGATGCATTAACAAAAGCATTGCCAGCGGCAAAGTTTTATCATTGCCTCGATTTGGTAAGCTTGGTACCTCGAGATTGAGGTGGAACAGCCCGTGAGGGGGCTGGTGCAGCTCGACAGCGAGCTGTGAGGAGAGGTCCTTGATTCAGATCATGCAATCAAGGTGGAGATTGTTGAGAGTTGTGATCACATGAGCTGAAGTTGAGCTTGAAGTATTGGACAGATAGTGTTTTATGTTGGGGGAACAGATCGATTGCTGGTGATGAGCAGATCGATTGGTGAACATACTATCTGTTGTTAAGCAGCTAGTGGTGAACAGATCGTTTGCCAAAGTACAGCGCGTTATGGTGCAAGCAAGGGCAGCCCGCTGTGGTGAAGTTTGGAGGAACAGATAGTGAAGCGGGAGCAGCCCGCTGCTAGTGAAGTGCAAGCGGGAGCAGCCCGCTGCTGTGGGTCAGCGAGTGCAGCCCGCTGCTGTGAAGTGCAAAGGCTAGCAGATCGTTTGCTGGGTGCAGATTGTTTGGAGATGGACAGATCGTTAAAGAGCCATTCTCTAGCTGCTCGATAACGATCTGTTCCAGATTTTCAATCATCAATCTGTTGTTAGCTGGAATGTCCTTGGGAGTTCTAGAAAGGGGTTTTAAACGTTTCTAATGGTCGAATCTAGCTGTTAGAGTTTGTTGGAGTTTGTTACAACAAGAATGTGGCAGGAATCATCTGGATTGTACGGGAGTTAGTTGCAACTAACGGGATCAATCTAGAATTTTCGGGAATTGTCATCTACATCTTTCTATTGATTTTCATGGGATTATGTCATATGTCTTATATATAGCTCATAGCTCTGTGATTGCAAAAGACTTTTGGCTTAATCTTAGATTCACTTGTAAATTTCTAGAGAGAGAGGGAGAGTGATACACGAGGGGAAAGAAAGAGAGTAAATCCTTGAGTGTCTTCATTATAATTTCTGTAACCTCCTTTCGATTTTGAAATTAGTGAATTGTTCTCTGTTCTCCCGTGGACGTAGGCTTGATTTTGAGCTGAACCACGTAAATTCCTGCTTTTCTATTCTACTTGTTTTCATTATTGTTCTTATTTCCACCATTCAAACCCAACACAACTTGTTTCCAAGAAACTGACATGTTCCAGAAGTAGACTTTTTGTCCAGTTTGCATCTTGCATAATCTGAATCAGAATAGCCTGTTAATTCAAAATTGTCGTCATGCGGATACCAGAGACCAACGTGAGCTATTCCTTTAAGATATCTAAGTATCTTTTTGGCAGCTTCCATATGTGATTCTTTGGGATTGGCTTGATATCTGGCACATACTCCAACTGCAAATGTGATATCTGGTCGACTTGCAGTAAGGTACAGTAGTGAGCCAATAATGCCTCTGTATTGTGTTATGTTTGCTGGTTTGCCTTCTGGATCTGGATCTATCTTCCCGTTGGTTTGCATTGGGATTTTCACTGGGTTACTGTCTTTGAGCCCAAATTTGGTCAGCAGATCGTTGATGTACTTTGTTTGATTTATGAAGATACCATCTGGTTTCTGCTTGACCTGCAAACCTAAAAAGAAATTCATCTCGCCCATCATGGACATTTGATATTTATTTTTCATTAGTTCAGCAAATTTATCACATAAATAGGGAGATTGTGATCCAAAGATTATGTCATCGACATATATCTGGACCAAAAGGATATGTTCTTTGACTTTGATGACAAACAGTGTCTTGTCAACAGAGCCTCTTCTGAAACCTGATTCCAACAGGAATGTTGACAATGTTTCATACCACGCTCTGGGTGCCTGTTTCAAACCATAGACAACTTTAGTTAATCTGTATACTTTCTGATCTGGATTTCCTTCTTCAAAACCAGGTGGTTACTCAACATATACTTCTTCTTCGAGTATACCATTTAGGAATGCACTTTTAACATCCATCTGGTACACTTTGAATCTCTTGTATGCTGCATATGCGAGGAATAGTCTGATAGCATCCAATCTGGCAACCGGTGCGAAGGTCTCGTCAAAATCGATGCCTGCTTGTTGATTATAGCCTTTAGCTACTAATCTGACCTTGTTTCTAACTATTTCACCATTTTCATCTCGTTTATTCTTGAACACCCATTTTACACCTATAACTCCTTGGTGTTTGGGTCTGTCCACGAGATACCAGACTTCATTCCTTTTGAACTCATTGAGTTCTTCTTGCATTGCTGTTATCCAATCTGCATCTTGTAGAGCTTCATATGCATCATATGGTTCTATGCGAGACAGATAGCAGCTTAATAAGGCACTTTCTCCATGCATTCTTCTGGTTTTCACACGATCTGATGGGTTCCCAACAATCTGTTCTGGTGGATGGTTTTGTATCCATCTTCTTCTCCTGTTTATCTCTTCTTCTGATATTTTGGGATCAGGTTGATCTGTTGGTTCCTCAAATTCAGGGTGTGATGTTGAAGATGCTTGAAATGGATTTTCAACTTCTGGTTCTTCAATGTCTTGATTATTATTCCAACCATTTGTATCTCTAAATTCTTCTGGTTGATTTTGAGGTTGTTGGACATTCTTTTCTCCTTCTGGCTGATTATCTTCAGGAAGAGTTGTTGATCTGACACGATCCAGAATAACATGTTCTGTTCCCCCTTGCTGTGAGCTTACTGCTTCAGCATTAGATGGAACATCTATTTCGTTTTCTTCTGTTGTATTCCAAATTAGAATATCTTCTAGCAGAATTCCTTCTGTTCTTTTATCCTTGTTCTGGCCTTGTGTGTGATCATCACCTAACTCTCTGTCAAAGATAAAAGATTCATCAAAGACAATATGAGGTGTTACCTCCACAATATGAGTCTTCTTGTTGTAAACCCTATAAGCTTTACTAACATCAGAGTATCCTAAGAATATTCCAGGGCAGCTTTACTATCAAAGGTTTTCAACTGTGATTTCCCATTATTATGGATGTAACACACACAGCCAAAAGTACGGAAGTAATGTATCCTGGGCTTTCTGTTGTTCCAGACTTCGTATGGTATCTTCCCATGTCTGATGGTAACTACAGCTCTATTCTGTGTATAGCAGGCTGTAGAGATTGCTTTTGCCCAAAATTTCTTAGGTAATCTGGTTGCATTAAGCATTGTGCGAGCTGCTTCTTTTAATGATCTGTTTCTTCTTTCAACTACCCCATTCTGTTGAGGTGTTCTGGCTGCAGATGTCTGATGTGTGATTCCTATCTGGTTGCAGTAATCCTCAATCTTCTGGTTTAGGAATTCTGTTCCACGATCTGTTCTGATGGTTGTAACAGAGACTTCCTTTTTCTTGGTAATTTTGTTGAGGAAGTTTGGCAGCTTTTCCAATGTCTCTTTCTTCTTATATAAGAAGATTACCCATGTGAATCTTGAATAATCATCAATGATGACCAGAGTGTATTTTCTACCATTTATACTTAATGGCTTAACTGGACCAAATAAGTCTAAATGTAGTAACTCTAACATTCTGGTAGAGGACTGAACAGTATTGCTAGAAAATGTTGATCTGGTTTGTTTTCCAGCTTGACATGCTTCGCAGATGTGACTCTTTTCATATACTTGATCTGGTAGTCCTTCGACTAGTTTCTCTCGTGCAATCTTATTGATTAACTTGAAATTGAGATGACTTAGTCGTTTATGCCACAACCAACTATTTTTCGATACTATCTAGTGACCAGACATGTCTCAATCTGGTTGTCCCATTGCACAATATATAATCTATCCTGTAATTTTCCGGTAAGGAGTATCTCATCTCCTTCCTTGTTCTTAACAAAACAATTGTTAGCATAAAAAACAATCTGATTACTGTTAGCACATAACTGACTTGCAGAGAACAGATTGTGACTAAGACCTTCCACAGATGATACGTTTGTGATGGTGGTCTTACCAACTCTTATGTTTCCATATCCTCTGTTATATCCTTTCGAATTACATCCAAATGTGACCTGAGGTCCTGGTTTCTCTATGTAATCTGATAGTAGATTCTTGTCACATTTCATATGTTTTGAACAGCCACTATCTATGATCCAAATAGCTCCTTTTGCTATCTTGTACCTTCTTGCAGCCTTCTGATCCTGCAATTAATTATACTTAGCTACCCTTCAACGTTTGGGTGCTTGGTTATTAGCAAATGTTCCCTTTCGAATCCAGAACATTTTTGGGTTAGGAACAACTATATAACAAGTAATAATGTTTCCATCATTATCAACTTTTGACATAGAATGGAATATAGAAGGATGATATCTCTCTATTCCATCATTCTTCAATTCCCTATTAGTGGGTACAGTCCTGTTGGCATTCCTGTTGGGCAATGTCCTGTTGACATTATTGTTGGGTAATGTTCTGTTGACATTCTTGTTGTGAACATCTTCTGTTTCTGTGTAATAGCCTTGTTGTCCCCTTGTTTGATGGTATTGGCTGTTCCCAGTCTGTTTCACCATCATCTTCTATGGTTGATCTTTCTTGTTTTTAAGATTTATTACTTGATCTGGTATTTGTTTCCTTTCTGGTACAAATCTTATGGTACTCGTTGATTTTTCTGAGTGGCCTGGATATCCTAATCCAGATGTACCCTGTTGTTGCAGGTTGATTAGCACCTTGGTCCGTTCATCACTCTTGTAAATCATTTCTTTCTCTTTCTTTATCTTTTCCTCAGCAACATTGTTCCTATTGATGAGGTCTTTAACTTTTGAGTCTAGGGAGTGGATCTCACTATCTTTTCCCTTGGTCTGTTCTTCCAGATCAGCTAGTTGTACTGAGAACTTGGTGTTTGCTTTACTTAAGAACTTTACAGTATCATTCAACTTTTCATTTTCTTTTACAACTTCAGAGAACAGCTTCTTAATACTGGTGTAGCTCTTGAACATCTCATTGATTTCATCCCACGTAACTTCTGGTTCATCTTCATTTCCTGAATCATATACAGGTTTATTTGAAGATAGAGAGACATATGAGTTTACCTCATTCTGGTCGAGTCCATTATCTAGACCCATATAACATTCATCCCAATCTTCATCTGTTTCTCCTGCAAAAAATGCTTCATCATCTTCTGATGAACTATCTGTTAGATGACTTGAGCTGCTGGAATCTTCTTCTTCTGCTATCATGGCTTTACGTTGAGCTCTTAGTTTTCTATCTCTCTTAGCTCGTAGTTCTTCTCTCTGAACCTTAGATAAGTCTGGGCAATCTGTTTTGAAGTGACCTGTTCTGCCACAGCCATAACAAGTATAGTCATTAGCATTTTTAATTTTTCCATTACCTCTACTTTCTGTTTTGTCATCAGATCGTTCTGCTTCTTTGTTCTTCTGGTATCTACTTTTGTTGTCTTTGTAGAACCTTCGATATTTTCTAGATCTGACTTCCATCTTGTCCATTCTCTTGGCAATCATTGAGAATTCCTTGAGTAACTTATCATATCCTCCTTCTTCTGGTGCTGCAGATGATACTGGTTCATCTGTTTTGCACTTCGCTTTGAAGGAAGTCTCTTTCTCCTTCTTTGAGTTGTTCTCGTTCTTCTTACTGGAGGAATGATCTGGTTCGTGAATTCTTCTGATGTCACATTCATGGACAGCTAGATGATCAAATAGTGCTTCTACGGATAGGTCGTTGAAATCAGCACGTAGAGGTTGCATAGCTGAATAAATCTCCCAGCTTGGTGGTAGAGCTCTCAGAATCTTGAAATTCTTCTCTCTGTGTGTATTTGTTCTTTTTGAAGGCAGAAACTTCAAGTAGTACTTCAATGAACCTGTTCTTCATCTGTTCAATGGTTTCTCCAGGTTTCATTTTGAATTCATCAAACTTGTTACATGCTAAGGACAGCTTGTTCGCAATCATTGCTTCCGAACCTAGACTGAGATCTCTCAAGGCTTCCCACATTTCTTTGGCTGTATCAAGATCTTGAATCTTAGCCAGATGGACTCGTTTTACGGTACTCGAGATAACTCCTTTGGCAAAATCATCTAGATTTGCTTCTCTTCTTTCTTCAGAGGTGTATTTTCTGGGATCTTTTAGTACAGCTTCTTTGACAACTCCTGTTTCAGTGATGCGAGTTGTTTCTTCTGTAATGGCTAATGGTCCTTCTTCAATTACTTTCCACATCAAGCAGTGATGAGCTTTGAGGCACATCTTGATTCTGAAACTCCACTCTCTGTAACCTTGGATGTAGAATTCTTCGCATGCCCTGATGACAGATGACTCCATAATGACAGATAGGATGCAGATGATGAAATGATCTTCTAGATATATTCAAGTTCACCACGTAGGTATTAACCTTGTGAAACAAAACAATGGTCTTATGAACCACCGCTTGTTGGTCCCGAAAGAGCTAGGTTTGGTGTATGGGGGGGGAATACACCAAATACACAAACTTTTTAGTTTACTTGACTAATTAAAGGGAGAGATTTAAGCTTTCTGTATTACAGATTGCTTCAAGTGTCAGATCAGATCGATTATCTAATCGATCTTATTCTGTCCAAGCAGAATCTCTCAAGTGAGTAATACGAAGCAGAAAGTAAGAGTAATCTTATTCTCCAACTATGTATTGTGTGCGGAATAATGGTGGACTTAGTCTGTGCTCTTTGTTTAGAAAATCTTGAAAGCTTAATCGAGTATTTAGAAAGTTGATTAAGAATGCAGCTTGAATGAGTATGACAGATAGTGAATAAAATAACTGAAATGAAAATGCAAAAAGTAAATAACGCAGTTATTTTACGTGGTTCGGGAAACCCCCTACGTCCATGGTCTAATCCAAACTGGATTAGATATCCACTATTAGGATACTCTTCTTATTTATACTCGCTGAGAACGAGTTACAAGTTTCAAGTACAATCTTGATTGAAATTTATGCACAAATAAGGGTCGTGTCCCTTTACAACTTACAGAAAACTACTGTAAAACAGGATATCTTCACGTTAATCCACTAGAAAGCTACTAGCTAGCAAAGATCTCCTTCTCTCGATAAGATAGACTTGAATCGAGGTTGGGTTGATGTGATTGCGATCACAAACGGTTTCAAGCTTTTGTCTGACGTGAGATAGAATTTCTTGAGATTGTTTCTTCAATGTAGCGCATGTCGCTCTTCAGACTTTAAAACTCCAAATATATATAGGCTTTGAATTTGAAGTTCTAGCCGTTTATTGATTGGCGTGATTTTATTGTGGATGCCAATTTAATGTTATTCATCATATCTCTTCTTTCCTTGTTGAGTCGTTGACTTAATCTTCTTATGTGTGGAAGGCAGATCGATTGTGATTACTTTCCTTCTGCATGTCAATCAGGGATTCTCCTTCCAATTCTCAATGGATGGACTTTAATACTGACGTGGTAAGTTGATATGATGAGTAGGACAGTGTCTTCTGGTGGTTTTGATAGTTCTATCGATCTGTTGCCACTTCTGTCTGGTTTGTTCAACTCTTTCTGGTCTTAATGCCTTTCTGGTTGAACACTGGTGTTTTAAACACTTTCTGATTGAACAACTTTCTGTCAAAGTTGATATGTTTCAACTTTCTGTTTGAGATTTTCTGGTTCAACTTTCTGTCAAAGTTGATATGTTTCAACTTTCTGTTTGAGATTTTCTGGTTCAACTCTCTGTTAAAGTTGATATGCTTCAGCTTTCTGTTTGAGTCTTTCTGGTTCAACTTTCTGTTAAAGTTGATATGCTTCAGCTTTCTGTTTGAGACTTTCTGGTTCAACTTTCTGTTAAAGTTGATATGCTTCAGCTTTCTGTTTGAGACTTTCTGATTCAACTTTCTGTTAAATATAAACTCACAAGTAGCACAGAATATGAAATAAATCTAAGTGAGTTTTCGAGAATACATCATCAAAACTTAAGATAGTTGTGGGGTTCCCAACAAAAATTCCATCTTGCCCTTGTTTAACTTGAAGTCCAAGGAACTATGTGAGCTCTCCCACCATGCTCATCTCAAATCTTGTAGACATGGCTCCTGAAAAATCATTTAACATGTTACGTGATGTAGAACCAACAATCATATCATCAACATAAATTTGAGTAATAAGGATGTATTGATCTTTCCTTTTGATAAACAATGTTCGGTCAGCAACACCTCTTACAAACCCGTACGTGAGAAGGAAATTTGTGAGATGCTGATACCAAGCTCGTGGTGCTTGTTTGAGCCCATATAGTGCTTTCTTCAAACGGAAAACATGGTCCGGTTTGTGAGGGTCCTCAAAACCTTTCGGTTGTTAAACATAGACTTCCTCCTTGAGTTCGCCATTGAGGAATGCCGCCTTCACATCCATCTGGTATAGATTGATGTTGAGGTGGCATGCTACACCAAGGAACAATCGAATGGATTCGAGTCGTGCTACTGGTGTAAATGTGTCATCAAAGTCGACTCCTTCGACTTGAGTGTACCCTTGAGCTACTAATCGTACTTTGTTACGCACAATTGTTCCCTTCTCATCAGATTTGTTGACCGGTCTGGGAACAAGGTACCAAACATCACTACGCACAAATTGATTTAGTTCTTCATGCATAGCATTTATCCAGAACTCATCGGTTAATGCTTCCTTGACATGTTTTGGTTCAAACTTATAGACAAAACATGTTACGCCATCAATTGTAGAACACATAGAGTACATGCATGCCATTTCTCTATAGTTAATTGGCTGTTTGCGTCTTGTCTGAACACCATCCTCAACATTTCCTATGACTTGAGACAATGGATGGTTTTCTCTAACTCTTCTTGGAGGTTCTCTGCGATGAGTGACCTCTTGAATCTCATCTTGTTCTTCTTCTGGTTCCTGTTGTGTAACATTGTTTTCCACATCACTGCCGGTTGTTGTGTTAGGTGGAGCAGGTTGCATCCCAACAGGAGGTAGAATAACTCCCCATTGATATATGTCATCTTCTACTTCCACCTCTTTGTTCTCAACACCTGCGTCATCAAAGACAACATTAACAGATTCTTGTATCGTCTTGATGCGAAGGTTAAATACCCTATAAGCTTCATTGTTTGTTGAGTACCCAACAAATACTCCTTTGTCGCTCTTGTCATCAAACTTTGTTAGATACTGACGATCATTTAGAATAAAACACACACACCTGAAAACACAAAAATGTTTTAGGTTAGGTTTTCTTCCCTTAAGTAGCTCATACGGTGTTTTGAATGAGCCTGGTCGAATGTTGACTCGATTGTTGATGTAACACGCGGTGTTTACTACTGTTGGTCCCGGAAGAGCAAGGTTTGGTGTATGGGGGGGGAATACACCAAACACTAACTTTTCAGTTTACTTGACAATTTATATGAGAGCTCAAGCTATTCTGTATAAGAAATTGCTTGGGATGACTGACCAGATCGATAAACAGATCAGTATCTGGTTTAGTCCAAACAGATTACTCTCAAGGTGAATACACTTAACAGATAATAAGAGTGATCTTATTACCTTTTGAGTGTAGAGTGAGTGCGGAATAATGGTGGATTAATGATTGCTCTTGTTTTTAAAACCTTAAGGAATTAATCAGATTGTTTAAAACAGATTGATTCAGAATGCAGCTAATATGATAGTGCAGGAGGTTAGGATAATAAGCAACAGATAATAAGAGTGCAGAAAAGTAAAGCACACGATGTTTAACGTGGTTCGGGAAATCCCTACGTCCACGATCTGGTCAAACCTAGACCAGATTATCCACTACTAGGATACTCTGCTTCTTTATACTCGTGGAGAACGAGTCACAAGTACCAATCACAACTAGAGTGATACTTATGCACGAATGAAGGGTCGTGTCCCTTTACAACAGATTACCTCTACGTTACCACTAGAAAACTACTAGCTAGCAGGGTGATCTCCTTTCTCTCGACAAGGCAGACTTGAATCGAGGTGGTTGGTGTGATGTAGAATCACAGAATGTTGAAGTTCTAAGTCTGGAATACAGAGTGCTTGAAGGATAATTGCAGTATAGTTCGTGCGTGTTCTCTATCTTTTCCAGATTGTTGACTTCAGCTATATAGGCATTGAATATTGAAATTCTAGCCGTTGTTGATTGGCGTGAGATAGATGGTATATTGCCAATCAATGGTTTCCATCATATCTGTTATTGCCATATAGGAAAGGTTGACTCAATCTTTGATTTATGGAAATCAGATTGTTAACGGTCTCTTTCCTTATATGTTTTAATCGTAGATCAACTTTCCAAACCCTGTTGGATGGTCCTTGATCTTGACGTGGCAAGTGTATATGATGTGTAGGATGATGTCAGCTATAGGGTTGATGACTCAATCGCTCTGGTTCATCGCTGTAAACATCGATCTGGTCATCGATCTGGTCGCTGTCTGCTACAGCAGATCGATTCCTTTGAGCGTGAAATCTTGACCTACATCCTATTCTAAGTTGAGAATGACTTCTATAGGAACATATCCTTTACATTATAAGTCATCTCCTAATCTGTTCCAAAACAGAAATCACTTAAACTATAGTGATCTGGTTTTTACACGAGGAACAGGTTAACATACAGACCAGCTAAGTGTGTTTCGAAAGACCATCATCAACACTAATCATTAGGGTTCCCAACAATTTCCCCCTTGTTGATGATGTCGAAACCACACTTTACAAAAGGAATCCTATCAGCTAATACAGATTGGTCTGGTCTGGTTTTCCAGTTTGATCAGATTACGTTATTAAATTTATAACGTTTAAGGATAGTTTATATGTGTTCTGGACAATGAATTGTTGTCATCAGAAACTCAAACTGGATTCATATATATATAGAGTCAAAGAGAGTTTTACAAATATCCAAAACAAGAATGAGAAATTGCAGATCATAAAAGATAGAAAATGAAAAGCTATCTGCTCTTTCTCATCTCCTCCTGTTGTCTCTTCAGTTTGGCTCTTGTCTCATCTGATATGAGTTGTACGCTCTCATACACTCCCTCTCTTACTCGTATGTAGTCTGGATCTTCAGCATCCACTTTATATCCTCTGTTTTCTGCTAGCTGGTTGATGAAGTTTAGCAGAAAAGTTTTGTCAGGGAGGTCTGTCCCAGGAATGGTGGGACAGGTCCTGAACTCCCTTTCTGGAGCAGTTATCTGGACTTGGGCTTTAGCAGCAGCGGCTCTGATTTCTCCCACCAAGTCTTTTGCATCGTTCTGCTCAAGATATAGGTTGAAGGCTTCATTTGGTGACCCCTCACAGTAGAGAGGTTCTTTGAGAAAATACCGGCACATTATGAACCCATACTTCAGTCCTTCATATCCTTCTTTCAAATGATCTGGGACCCAGTTGGTCTCTCCCTGTTTTAAAGATTTGCGAATAGGAGCAGATGAGAACCAGCTGGATCCTGCTTTCTTCTTTTTCTTGGAAGACTGGCTTGATCTGGTTGGAGAAAAGGTCTTCTGAGCTTGGAAGGATGGAGAGCTGGCTGGTTTCTTTACAGTTGAAGTACCAGATCCAGTCAGGGTCTTCTGTTTTTCTTCTGCTGCTTTCTGTTTCTTCTTTTCTTGAGCAGCAGATGACAGCAGCTTTTTCTTCTCAATTCCTTCCCCCTTTTCGACATCATCAATAAAAGATTGAATGAATGTCTTGAGGGAAGTGACCTCAGACTTCAGCTCTGCAACCTCCTTGTCTGATTCAAATCTGCTAGACAGCAGTGCAGTGATGTTGAGGTTGGAGTCATTGATCTGCTTCTGAAGAGAAGCCTGTGAGTTGGCTAGATCAGATTTGATCTCTTCTTGTGCGGCTTTGATGTCAGCAGTCTCATCAAAGTATGAAGTGATGAGGGTGGAAGTTGGGTAGCGCAGATCACTGAGTTTTCTTTCAACGAAATTTTTCCCATCAGCTTCAAACTGCCTTAGCATGGCTTTGGTATGAGAGATGGTTTCCTTGATAACATCAGCAGCTATCCCATCAGTCTGGGTCTTCACTATATCGTGCACCAGGTCTTTCTCTTTGTTTGCAAAGGCACTGATGATCTTGTACATTTCTTTCACTTTGAATTCTGTAGAAAACAGATTCTGATCAATCTGTGCCTTACGATCTTCAGCAGCAGCTCTGTCATCATCCATTTTCTTGCTTATCTCCTCAAGTTTCAAGCGACAGAGACGCCTCAGATCAGTGTCGACCTGGTTGACATGAGATTGCAGATGGTCATTGAACTCTGTTAGTATGCGTGTGGCTTCGTCTTGGACTGTGGTCAGTGTGCCGTACATATACTGATCCACCTTCTGGGAGATGAGATCTCGGATTTGTGTATGAGACAGTGATTGATGTTGGTCCATCAATATGTCCTCCAGAGTGAATGACTGCACATGAACGTTCTGTGCTGCGGCAACAGCAGGAGTGATAATTTCATTTGTAAGTTCTCCGCCAATGGTCTGACCAAGAAGTTCTTCCTCTGCTGATGCAGGTTCTTCCTCAGTTGGTGCAGGTGGGGTAGTGATCTGCACACCAGTGTCAGTCATGACCTGGTCTGGTGCAGGGTCTGCTATTGCTGCACCCTGTTGGTGAGCAGCAGATGGAATCTCAGTTTCATCTTCATCAACTACACTGTTGTAGAAATCCAGCTTACCAGCTTTCTCATAGATTTCTCTCAAATTAATCTGCAGCTTCTGAGCTTCTAGCTGAGCTAATGCAAGGATGGATTGAGAGAAGCTTTCTCTTAGCTCAGCAACGGATGAGACTTCAAAGATATTCAACAGTGTGGCTTCCTCTGCCTTGAGCTGGTCGATTGATCTAATTTTAAGCAGAGCAGCCAAGACATAGAACTCCTTGTCTTTGATTAGCAGCAGCAATTTGATCCTCTTAGCTGCATCATAGCTCTCAGGCGTGAGCTGGATGCCAGGAAATGTGCTGATTACTGCTCTGTCAGCTTCTGCTTCAATCATTTTCATAACAGACTGAGCTGTTTTATTCTCCACATCTTCATCTGAAGATTCAATTTCTTCTTCATCTTCTTCATTGATTTGTTCTAGAGGCTCAGCAGAAGATGAGCTGATCGTGTGAGCTGGGGAGAAATCCCTGGGCTGATCTGGGTGTACTGTTGACAGAGGTTCCACATCTTCTGGTTCATCAACCAGTATAACCACTTCTTCCTCCTCAACCTCCTGTTGAGGGATGGTAACTTCTGCAGCAGCAGGTGCTTCGGTCTGTATCTCAGCAGACAGTTTGTGAAGCCTTCTGCGCTTGGGTTTCGGCTGCTGTACTGCGGTAGAAGTATCTGTTTCAACAGAACTGGCTCTTCTGGTTACTCTCTTGGATGGTGTTCTCTCAGCTGGCTTCTCTTTGGTGACCTTTGATTTTGTGGATGGATCTGCTGGACCAGATGGAGGAATCCAAATGGGATTTGAGTTCCCCATCTCCATCAGAGCGTTGAAGATCACAGGGTCCTTTGCTCTGGTGATCAGATTCGCTGAAATGCCCATCGACATTTCAATCTGATGTTGGTCCTTTGGAAAATGTTGCCTTGTGTTGAATTCAACTGAAGTATCCCACTGATGTTGGGGAAAGAAGGATGTAAGCATAAAGCTTATTTTGGTTGAATGCCTCAGGCTGCTCCTTTTCACTTCTATTCCAGGGGAGCTGCCTTTCACAGGTACGATCATCTTAGCCTCCTTTGCTAATAGATCGTATAAGATCCTGCTCCAGTTGACAGGCAGATTGAGAACCACTGCAGCTAATATCTTGAACTTTTCAGGAGTAACCTGGTCATAGGACCCGTTGTGGTTAAGGAAAATTCGCTGTACGAATTCAAACAATATCCTGAATTCTGGCGCGAGAAGTGAGCGAACAAACATTTTGTTTGTGTAATGGATGGGAACAATCATCACCATCTCCACCGCTTCTTGCAGCTGTTCTACAGTGATTTCTCCCAGTTCCAAACCCTCATCCTTTACTTTATAAGCTGCGTTTATAATGTTAATGACGTTGTAGGAAGTATTGCTGATAGTACTTCCTTTGCTCACCCTGATGGTGGCCTCATCTCTTCCTTTCTCTCCCTGCCATGAGAGGTAGAATGCTGCAACATCCTTAGGAAGGAAGTGCATGGGGTAGGAGGTGATAATATTGTAGAAACCTACATAAAACACAATAGTATATATGTGAACACTATTCTGCTATCAGTGAAGTATAAGTGCCACAAAGAACAGTTTATGCAGTGCTATGTAATTTACCGATATCACATACAAGAGAATAGATACAGAGTAAAAACTCTTAGACATTATGAATACTAATTAAAAAAAATATGAAACCTTTGCACTGACGAACGAGATCAAATGCCTTCTCCAGTTTATGAAACCCGAAGGTGTCAAGAACCGCAAAAAGGTCTTGGTGAATATAAGGTTTTAGAAAGGTTGCTTGTTCCAGAAAAGCAGACGATTTGGGAGCCATTTTTGCTAAAGAACAGAGTTTTTGCGAAGGAAGAGAGAACTTTGGAAAGCAGAGAATTTTCTAAGTGTTTGAGAAAGTTTGTAAGTGTAAGTGATACACAAACCGCCTTATCAATCTATATGCGCAAAAAGGAAGATAAGTAAGGTAATAAAATATTCAGAAATCCTTCCCTTTTTCAGCTTTCCCGCCTTTCCATGTACTAGGTTTTCAACCCATAGTCGCCTCTCCTTTTCGTATGATGCACGCGCTATGATCGAACGGTTATGAGATGGTGCGTTATTTTTGATGCAATCTTTTATCTCCCTTTTTCTAGATTTGGTAGATATTTTCCTCGATCACGTCTCCCAATTACTGCATGCAATCATCAAAAATAGATGATTTGGAAATCTAATGTCAAAATAGAGAGAATTAGTCGCCGTATATAGTTGACCTTTCCCCCTAAACCAAGTAATATATTAATTAATATATTAATTCTATATCCACGTGTCATTGGGTAATCTGGTTGAGGTCAATCTGGTGGAGCGTTTGTTAACCACTTTTTGTTCAAGGTATCTCTTATCTTTCTGGTTGAAGCTTTTCTGGTTCAACTTTCTGTTAAAGTTTAACTAACTTCACTTTGAGACTTGCTGGTTTGAGGCTCTCTGGTTTAGCTTTCTGCCTCTGTTCAATCTGGTTGCTTTTTAGTAATTCCTGGTTGGAATTTTATTTAATCTGTATTGACATGTGTGTTAGTGATCTGGTGTTAGTTCCCTGTAGGAATTTCTAGTGATCTGGATCATGTCACTCTGGATCATGATGATCTGGTTTTGATTCCCTGTAGGATTTTATCAATCTGGATCATAATGATCTGGTTTAGATCAATCTGGTTCTCTCCTCAAGATTTAAGAGTCCTAGCTTTCCACAAAGCATCTTAAATCTTTCTTCTGGTAATGCCTTAGTGAGGATATCTGCTCTCTGAACTTCAGTATGTATTTTCTCAATCTGTACATGTTTTCTTTCAACATGATCTCTTATGAAGTGAAGCCTTACGTCAACATGTTTGCATCTGGTGTGCAGCACTGGGTTCTGTGTAATTGCTATAGCACTTGAGCTGTCACAGAAAATTGGTATTTCCTTGACATCAATCTCATAGTCTTTAAGCTGTTGTCTTAACCACAGTATTTGTGCACAACAACTTCCAGCTGCCATATATTCTGCCTCTGTAGTTGAAGTGGCAACTGATGTCTGTTTCTTTGAGAACCAAGAAATCAGTTTATTCCCTAAAAACTGACATGTACCAGATGTTGACTTTCTGTCCAGTTTACATCCAGCATAGTCTGAATCAGTATATCCAGATAGCTCAAAATTGTCTTCACATGGATACCATAATCCTATATGGGCTGTTCCCTTTAGATATCTTAGTATCTTCTTAGCTGCTTCCATGTGAGACTCTTTGGGATTTGCTTGATATCTAGCACATACTCCTACTGCATAGGTAATGTCAGGTCGACTTGCAGTTAGATAGAGTAATGATCCTATGATCCCTCTGTATTGTGTAACATTTGCTGGTTTTCCTTCAGGATCTGGACCAATTTTCCCATTGGTCTGCATTGGGATTTTCACTGGATTACTGTCTTTTAATCCAAACTTGGCTAGCAGATCGTTGATGTATTTAGTCTGATTAATAAAGATACCATCTGGTAACTGCTTGACCTGCAAACCTAGAAAGAAACTCATTTCTCCCATCATGGACATTTGATACTTATTTTTCATAAGTTTAGCAAATTTGTCACACAGATAGGTAGATTGAGATCCAAAAATGATGTCATCTACATAGATCTGGACTAAGAGAATGTTTTCTTTGACTTTGATGATGAACAAAGTCTTGTCAACAGATCCTCTTTTGAATCCAGATTCTAGTAGGAAGGTAGATAAGGTCTCATACCAAGCTCTAGGGGCTTGTTTTAGACCATAGACTGCTTTAGCTAGTCTGTATACTTTCTGATCTGGATCTGCCTCTTCAAATCCAGGTGGCTGTTCCACATATACTTCTTCTTCAAGAATACCGTTGAGGAAGGCACTTTTGACATCCATCTGGTACACCTTGAATCGTCTGTGAGCAGCATATGCTAAGAACAACCTTATTGCTTCTAATCTGGCTACTGGTGCGAAAGTTTCATCGAAATCAATGCCCTCTTGTTGATTATAGCCTTTAGCTACTAATCTGGCTTTGTTTCTGACTACTTCACCATTCTCATCTCGTTTGTTTTTGAACACCCATTTTACACCTATTACACCTTGGTGTTTGGGTCTGTCCACGAGATACCAGACTTCATTTCTTTTGAACTCATTGAGTTCTTCTTGCATTGCGGTTATCCAATCTGCATCTTGAAGTGCTTCATAAGCATCAGATGGCTCCATGCGAGAGAGATAACAGCTCAACAATGCACTTTCTCCATGCATTCTTCTAGTCTTCACACGATCTGATGGGTTCCCAACGATTTGTTCTGGTGGATGATCTTGTATCCATCTTCTTCTCCTGGTTATTTCTTCATCAGATAACTCAGGATCAGGTTGATCTGTTGGTTCCTCAAATTCAGGGTGTGCTGTTGTCGTAGCATGAAATGGATTCTCATCTGGACTTTCTTCTGGATGTTGATCATCATTTGTGGTATTTGTATCATTGACTTCTGTTGATGATCTGTTCTCATCCAGGTTAGGTAGTAATATTCCCCCTTGCTGTATGATCTTCTCAGCAACAGGTTGAGTGATAATTTCTTCATCCTCACTCCTAGAATTCCAGATAAGAACATCTTCTAGTAATAGATCATTCATCCTTCTGGTTGTCACCTGATTGTCTGTCTGCTTTTCATCTGGTGATCTGTACTCAACAATAGACTCATCAAAAACAACATGAGGTGTTACTTCCACAATATGAGAATTCTTATTGTAAACTCGATAAGCTTTACTGATATCAGAATATCCTAAGAATATTCCAGGGTCAGTTTTGCTATCAAAAGTTTTCAACTGAGATTTCCCATTATTGTGTATGTAACATAAACAGCCAAAAGTTCTAAAATAGGAGATCTTAGGCTTTCTGTTGTTCCATATTTCATATGGAGTCTTTCCATGTCTGAGTGTGATGGATGATCTGTTTTGAGTATAGCAGGCTGTGTATATAGCTTCTGCCCAGAATTTCTTCGGTAGATTTGTAGCATTAAGCATCGTGCGAGCTGCTTCTTTGAGTGATCTGTTTCTTCTCTCAACTACTCCATTCTGTTGAGGAGTTCGAGCAGCAGATGTTTGATGAGTGATTCCCATCTTGTTGCAATATGCTTCAATCTTCTGGTTGAGAAATTCTGTTCCTCGATCTGTTCTGATAGAGGTTATACTCATCTCTTTCTGTTTAGTGATTTTGTGTAGAAATTCAGGGAGCTTGTCTAGAGTCTCTTTCTTTTTCAACAGAAAGATGACCCAAGTGAATCTTGAGTAATCATCTATGATTACCAAAGTGTACTTTCTCCCATTGATACTTAGTGGTTTGACTGGTCCAAACAGATCAAGGTGTAACAGCTCTAGTGTCCTTGATGTTGAGTAAGCTGTTTTGCTTGTAAAGGATGATCTGGTCTGCTTTCCAGCTTGACAGGCATCACATATGTGATTTTTATCATACACCTGATCTGGTAGTCCTTCTACTAACCTTTCCTTGGCAATCCTGTTGATTGATTTGAAATTAAGATGACTTAATCTCTTATGCCATAACCAGCTTGTTTCTGATACAGTCTTAGTGACTAAGCAGGTCTCGATCTGGTTTGTCCACTGGACAATATATAACCTATCCTGCAGTTTACCGGTAAGGAGTATTTCATCTCCTTCCTTATTCTTCACCAGACAGTTGTTAGTATCAAAAACAATCTGATTGCCATTAGCACAAAACTGACTTACAGAAAACAGATTGTGACTAAGACCCTCTACGTATGACACATTTGTGATAGTAGTCTTGCCTACTCTGATGTTTCCATACCCTCTGGTATACCCTTTTGAATTACATCCAAAAGTGACCTGTGGGCCTGGTTTCTCTATGTAATCTGTCAGTAGATTCTTGTCACAAGTCATGTGTTTTGAGCAACCACTATCTATAATCCAGATGGTTCCTCTAGCTATCTTGCTTCTTCTTGCATTTCTTTGATCCTGCAATTAATCAAACTTAGCTACCCTTTCATCGCTTGGGTGCTTGATTATTAGTAAACAATCCTTTTCGAATCCAGAACATTCTAGGGTTAGGAACAGCAATATAGCAGGTAATGATATTTCCCTCATTATCTACTTTAGATACAGAGTGTATTTCAGATGGATGAAATCTCTCTGTTTTATCATTCTTCAATCCTTTCTTAACTGGTGCTGTCCTGTTGACCCTTTTGTTGTGAACCTGATCTGGTTTTGTGTAGTAGGCAGGTTGTCCTTTCGATTGATGGTATTGCTTGTTGTCTGTTTGTTTTATGACCATCTTTTGAGGAAGATCTTTCTTGTTTTTCAAGTCTATCACTTGATCTGGTATTCTCTTCCTTTCTGATACGAAGCTTATGGTTCCTGAAGATTTTTCTGAGTGACCTGGATATCCCAATCCAGACTTTCCCTTTTGTTGCAGATTGATTAGCAGTTTGGCACGATCATCACTCTTGTAGATCATCTCTTTTCCTTTCTTGATCTTCTCTTCAGCAACATTGTATCTTGAGATCAGATCCTTAACTTTTGAGTTAAGAGAGTGAATCTCGCTGTCTTTGCTCTTGATCTGTTCTTCCAGATCAGTAATTTTGGTAACAAATTTAGTGTTTGCTGTGCTTAGAGTCTGCTCAATCTTCTTTAATCTGTCATTCTCTTCAACTACTTCTTTGAACAGTCTTTTGATACTTGAGTAGCTTTTGAACATCTCATTAACTTCATCCCAAGAATATTCATCTTGATCTTCTGTTTCCTGTTCCAGATCAGTATTATTTGAAGAGTTAGAGTTGCAGGAATTTACCTCTACGTCATCTAGACCGTTGTCCAGGCCTACATAGCATTCATTCCAGCTTTCTTCATCGTCAGCAATGAAAGCTTCATCATTTTCTGATGAGCTGTCTGAGAAGTG
>JAPKLX010000937.1:14184-33674 GCA_026898415.1 Leonotis leonurus | reverse complement strand
ACATATAAATAATGATTTTTACAAGCATCAAAAAGGTTCCCAACAATGTGCGTGTATTTTTAATACATACACTACGGTTTTTAAGAACCGTAGTCTATGTGCGTGTAATTTTAATACATACACTACGGTTTTTAAAAACCGTAGTCTATGTACGTGTATTTTTAATACATACACTACGGTTTTTAAGAACCGTATTCTATGTGCGTGTAATTTTAATACATACACTAAGGTTTTTAAAAACCGTAGTCTATGTGCGTGTATTTTTAATACATACACTACGGTTTTTAAGAACCGTAGTCTATGTGAGTGTAATTTTAATACATACACTACGGTTTTTAAGAACCGTAGTCTATGTACGTGTATTTTTAATACATACACTACGGTTTTTAAGAAGCGTAGTCTATGTGCTTGTATTTTTAATACATACACTACGGTTTTTAAAAACCGTAGTCTATGTGCGTGTAATTTTAATACATACACTACGGTTTTAAGAAACGTAGTCTATGTGCGTGTATTTTTAATACATACACTACGATTTTAAGAACCGTAGTATATGTGCGTGTATTTTTAAAACTCGGCCCACAAGACTAATATTGACCCGGCCCATGATTCTAGATCCTTCTTCCTACACTTAAACTTAGTCTTTCCCTAACCCTAAGTAAGTAACGATACACACAACACCACTCAACCCTAGCCAAATCTCCACTCAGTCGTTCACATCTTTCTCTCCCTCTCATACTAAATCAACTTCTCACTTCTGCAACACAACCCACACACATCTCTCTCAGTTTCACAGTCGACTAGATTGATGAATGATGAATGATTAAGGGTTCGTCGTAGTGTAGCTCTCGTCCAGCCGTCCTCCAGGTAAACCCCCTTTCTCTCTTTCTAAAATTTGTAGTTTCAATTCCATTTGCTTTCTGAAAATTTCCCAAAATCCTCTAAATGCCCTCAGTTTCCAACTCTCAATGTTCTATGTACTCTTTCTCTGAAACAGGAACGATGACTCCCAAAGCTTGGCTGATAAAATTCTCAATGCTAATACTCTAATCTTTGTATATTTTCTAGCTTTTTAAGTTCTATTTTATTCAGCTTCTAAAATTGCACATATTCCTCTCTTAATTTCTATCGCTAAATCTCTCTCTCTTTATGTTCTCGTTTTTTGCAGGAAGGCAGAGCCTCCCTAGCTCAAAGCTTCTCTCGGTGGAAGCTAACCGGTGCTAAGTCGCCAGCAACTCAGCGTAAAAGATCTTATCTTTCTATATTTAAATTTCTCAATTTATAAAGTTTCTAAAATTTTTAGTTTCTGATTTCTAATACCTCTCCTATACCTCATGATTTCAGCCCTCATTTAGCTTCTATGGACTACACGGCGAAAAAGCTCACTGGTGCCGCGTTGACCCCTCATAAGTAAGGTCTCAACATTTTCCCTTTTCTTTGGCAGATTTTGACACAAAAGGGGCAGTGGGTGTATTAATTTGGGATTAAACCCTATCTTTTGAATTTGTGCTAAATCTTCCACCTTGCATTAATTTGATGACTTGTGTAATTTCATAAAAAGAATTAAACATGTGTTGCAGGGGGTAATTCTCTAATCTTTCAATGTTTTTCCAAATCTAATTTTTGACTCGTTTTTATTGACATAGACTCTATATAAACTGAAGCTTAATAGAGTTGTATATAACTTTAAAAGTTGGAATTTGAGTCTTCATTACAAGCTCCTGTTTTGGTATCTATGATGTTTTTTTTTGTTTTTTTTCTTTGGTTCTAAAAGGGATGCAATATAAGCCTAAGATTTACCTTCAACTTTAAAACTTAGAATCAGTAATATATCTATTCTCTGCGTAAGAGTTCATGTTTTGGTTTTCTAGACTAAATCTTAATTCATACCCGAAGTTCAATATTCTGTTAAAGTGATGTTTCCCATAGTGTTGACTAACTCTTATTCATGAGCTGTGATTTGAACTTATTCTGAATTCAAATCATAATTTCTATGATCTGGGGAATATGTATGTTTCTTAAATTGTGTCTTGCTTTTAAATGATTTAAAAGAAGATAAAATCTGAATTGGTTTTTCTTCAGTCTATTAAGTTCTGGAGAACAACTTCTATGTTGTGAAATATGAAAATATGTCTACTTTCTTAAATCTGAAAAATATCTATATATGGTTTGATATTATGTGTTATGGATGGAGAATAGTTCTAAGTTTAAAGCTTCAGTATCATTGGTGTCTTATAAGTTTAAAGTTTGCTAAATCTTGAACTTAAAACGCTTAGATGCTTTTTAAAAACTTTATTACAGAGTATGATATTCTTGTTGGGTTATTGGCACATATTGAGTTCTAAAATGATGGTCGAGTGAAGAGTTTATATTTCTTCTAAATTCAGTTTAAATATAAAAGAAGGTTTTGATCTAAGTGCTTAAAGAACAAAGCTTAAGTATGAAATGCATATACCTTAGAACTTCTGAATTTGAGATAGATGAACTCCTTGGCTCTGAGTATTTCTGCAGAACCTCTCCTTGCCTTTCTTTATTATTTTTCAAAGTATTTGTTTTGTTGAAGTATGGATTTTCTTTATGGCCTTGATTTAAGGAGTTCTATATTGTATAAATAGGTAAAGGAGTAGGCTTCTTAGAGTAGAATGCTTAGAGTAGGCTGGCTGCTTTAATACTTCTTGCGTGCTTTGTATGCCTTATGGAGTCAACTTTGCTTTTGAATGCGAATATTTTGCGTTCTTATGTTAGTCGGCATGAAGGTGACCTTCTTGGACTCATGGTGAGAATCCAACTGATTTATTTCTATGATTTTCTGCTAGCTTTAATTAACTGCTGCAGATTTAAGTCCGAAAAGTTGTGTTTGAATATACTTGTTTCTGTACAACTTTGCTTTTGAATGCGGTGAATTGTTTTTTAGATTTCTGGTTTCTGATATGTTCATGGTAGTTTGGGTCTATTGTTTTTGTTATTTTTTGGAGTTTATATAATAAGTAGTGGTTCAATACATGATAATTATCTGTAGTTGAGTACTTATGGAGTCAAATTTGTTTATTTTAGTAGTTGGGTACTTATAGATAGGTTCTGACCCAAAATATTTTGTACTACAACATCCCAACTGTGTATTGTACTATCGATTCTTAACCAGGTGTTGCATCCATATAAGAAAAATGGGTTTCTTTTCTTCTAAAACTCATTGTAACACAATTGTTCTGATGCAGTACCTGCATCTACTCTGCTGCTCTTTCCGTTTTAAAGTATGAATGAAGACAAGATTGTGATTTTTTTTTTAGTTTTACGCGTGTACCTTACTCTTTGTGCACAAAATCATCCTGGAGAGTTTGTCTTCTAGAATAATATATGCATAGCATTGATCTCTACAGCTAACCTTAGTACAGTTCTGAGATAAATAAATACTGATTTATGACTTCTTATAGCAATTCTTACAATGACACTTGCAAATAGTGGATACTGACCCTTATATGGGAAATGCCTTATTTACGTATATGTATGCATGCACATATTTGCACACAGTCACACACATACATGCATATGTAATTTCTTGAACTTGGATTCTCAACTGATAATTGCTGCATAAGACACATTCTCACTCTTTGATGATCACGACAATAGGTTGGCTCTAGAATTGGTGGTATGCTTAGTGCAGTTCATGGTTTTAACACAGGTACAACAATCCATCTGCTCACTTATTCAAGAGTTTTTGCGGCTATTCTTTATTCTCATATTCTAATAACCTCTGACGATGTATTTACTAGGAATTCCTCTCATATTCTATACTTTTACGGAAATCGTCTTCTTCTTCAGCTGGTGATTCTTTCTTAAAGCAGCTAAAGAAGAAGAATATTCTTTGCTTCAAAGATGGAGTTTATATGTTGCAGGCTTAATATCGTTTATTATATTGGTAACTCGATGATCTTATATACCTTATGCATATATCTATTTTATTGTATACATTCTTGTCTATACATGTATGTATCTATAATCTATTGTGGATGCTTTAATCTTGATGTTGATAACAACATATAGTTCATTAGTATCTTTTATTGTCTTAATATTTATATATAAAAGTTTGTTCTTTTCAGGTTAAGAACAGGTGGGATGATCGAATGCAAATAGGTGGAGTTGGCACGGAACTGTTACAAATATATAGTTTCATAGTTTTGCTATTTTAGCTTGTAGAAAGATGATGTTATAAAGATAATGGGTAAATAAATTGTTGTGTTTTGTAATATATTACGTTGTAAACTTAAAATAATCAATGTTATCAATCTATTTTTGATGTAATGAATACATATTTATTTTATATGCTTTTAATATTTTAATTTAGATTAAATTATAATTTTTTAAAATTTCATAGTATAGACTATCGTGCAAAATGACAACCGTAGTGTATATTAAAGCATACACTACAGTTTTCTCATAAAAAACCGTAGTGTATATTAGTTCAAACACTACGGTTTTCTCACAAAACCGTAGTATATAATTTATCATATACTACGGTTATTAATAAAACTGTAGTCTATATTGTATTATACACTACTGTTATTGGATAAAACTGTAGTCTATAATGTGACATATACTACGGTTTCACAAAAAACCGTACTCTATAATATTAATACACTACGCTTTCATGTTAAAACTGTAGTGTACAAAAAGTATTAACTACGCTTTTCTCAACATAGACTACGGTTTTTAGATGTCATATACTACGGTTTAAAACTGTAGTGTATGATGATTTTTGTAGTAGTGACGATAGCCGAGTTAAAAGAACCGAGAATAATTCTCAAATAACAAAGGATAATAAGTCCTTACACTTAGATAATATTAGATGCGCTCGAAAATATTATCTCACTCGAGGTTTATTTAAAGGGTACGACGAAAGGTCAGGACCGCAGTTCGAGAACGAAGCAGTTGTCAGTCCAGACGATTCAAGTAGGCTTTCTACCCTATACATTAAGTGTAGGCTTTTCTAAACTCTATAAAATTATCTGTGCCATATGCTATTTATGATTGTTTTCGAAAGGATCTCAAATTGAGGAAATATGTTTCAAAGTATTGTAATGCCGAAAATGATTTATATTTTGTATCAATGCCTATCTGGAAGATTCCTGAATTAAGGATCTAAATAAGAGGAAATCGAATTCGGGCTCCAGTGGGTAAACATCCCCACTCGAACTAAATGTGCACAAAGAACCGTGAGTTGTTGAAGATGTCGACCGGTTACAGTGGACCGTGAGTCATCTTAGCGGGTTGGCCGGTTCGGTGTCCGTAGAAGGTGGCCACCTTCTCGGTACCATAAATTAAAAGGGCAGATATGGCTTGAATACTAAAGAAAAGACTGATCAGTCAAAATGCAGGTTTCACAAAAAGGATTTAGTGAACGTAGGTGCTTTTAAAGACAAAATCCCTACGTGTCACTCTTACGGCATTAACAATTATATATGTATGTGTGTGATTTCGGGCAATGTGCCTACTGAGTACTTTTGTACTCAGCCCTGCATATATTTATAAATGTGCAGGTTGAGACGTGATGATGAGAGATTCTATGAAGGGCTTGTCGGTCTTAAATTTAGTCTTGGGTGTCTACGTGTCTTCATACACGTAGACTTCAGTCGATCCTTATTCCGCTGCGTAAGTTTCCATCACTATGTTCTGGCGTAGGTGCCGATTATGTAAATAAAATCTTCGGTTGAACTGAACTCAGTTATCGAATGATCAGTGTTCTATCAGTTAAAGTTCTCAGTGTTCTATCAGTTAAAGTTCTCAGTATTCTATCAGTCAAAGTTTTCAGTGTTCCATTCTATCTTTCATTTATTTTATTCGATTAAGTCGCGTGCCCGGACTCTGCCGGGGAGGGCGGAGGACGGGGCGTGACAGAGTGGTATCAGAGCAATTTGCTTTAAACCCAAGAGTCTTCTTTCGAGTTTAGTCTAGCATCATTCGCTAGACTAGTTGAGTGAGTCGACAAGCCTAGCACTCCGACACATCATGCTCAACGAGAAGAAGGTAAAGGTTTTACATGTTATGTTTTCATATGCAAAGGATATGAACATATCCTTATCTTAAGATCTTAAGAGTTAAGATCTGACCCTAAGAAATGGAAACCTATGAATATAACAAATCCCTTAAAGAAGTAAGATGAATGAACCAGAATACAAGAGAACTTAGGGGAATCCGAGGATATGCAGGAATGGGACTGCGTATCCAAAGAGAAATTGTTCCCTTTAGAAAAAAGAACTTAGGGGACTTCGAGGATATGCAGGAATGGGACTGCGTATCCAAAGAGAACTTGTTCCTTTAGAAAAGAGAACTTAGACGAGAACTTAGAAGAACTTTTACAAGCTACTCGAAATCGAGAACAAGAACAATCTGAATAAAGAAGAAACGAAAAGAACCAGAAAAAGGAGAATATCCAAAACAAAGTCTAAGGCCAATTACGAGAAAACAAAAGAGAGAGATCTTCTCTTTTATAACGAATCAAGATCACGGCTATGATCCGATAAGTTATCGTTTCTACCGTAGAATCTAAACCGAATGAAATTATTAACTCAGTTATTAAAGATTTAATTATCGTTGAATAATAAATCTTAAATCTAGAATTTCCAAGAATTCTATAATGATAAGTACAGCCTACTAGAAGCCTCAAGAAGTTATCATCGTTGATGATGAGTCATCGATCTAAACTCTTAAGAGGATATGCAGGAATGGAACTGCATATCTAAAGAGAGCTTAAAAGATATGGTCAAAGAATGAAGGACTCGAAGGAGCAGTGACCCCAAGATGATCTCAACGAATGACATTATATGATTAGTGACACAATCATGGTCACCTTATTCGATAGTATACCTCAACGAATATTCGATTCAACTATTGAATTATCGCTAGATTTCTTAGAGAGTTATAACCCGAACGATGCGTGAGTTCAGTTCACGAGTAGCAAGTTTCAATTTCAATTTAATAAACGAAATTTAATTTCAGTAGAGCGTAGAGAATAAGGGAGTTCAATTTCAATTTCAGTGTCATTTTCTGTTCAGTGGAACGTAGAAAGTTTTGGTTCAGTTCATTCAATTCAGTTCAATCCAGTTCAATTCATTCAATTCAGTTCAATCTAGTTCAATTCATTCAATTCAGTTCAATCCAGTTCAGTTCATTCAATTCAGTTCAATCCAGTTCAGCTCATTCAATTCAATTCAAATCAGCTCTGTTCTGTTCTGTTCAGTTAATTTCAGTTTATTCAATTCAATTCATGGGTATTGTCACGAAAAATGCAAGTCATTAAATTCCTTTCAGTAATCAATTATGAATAAACGAGGGATTCCAGATCCGTTGAAAGTTTAAAGACTCGTATCAAAGAATATAACTCCTAATGTGAGTTAAAAGTCATTTCAGAAATTTCTGAAATCGAGAAAGAAACTGAGAAAATTCGGTTTGACGTTTATCGTCATAATTTAAGTTCGAGAACTTGTATCGAAGCAGTGTCTGTTTTTCCATTCAATTATTGTACGATACGGAGATAAAGTAAAAAGTTAATAATTTTGACTTTCGGAAGAATGATGTATTTATCGAGAAATCATTGTTCATCGTTTTGAACGAGACGAGATAATTTTATTATCTTTTAAAGTTAAGTCCGGAATGTTTTTCTAAGAGAGCCGTGATTTTCCAGAATGTTTCTGAGAACATTATTTTATCGAGAAGTCGAGAACCCGGACTATTAATATGTTATTATAACGGGTAACAAGAACAAATAGGGGATTCATTCGAAATTAGATATTTTGAAATTAGATATTTTGGATTTAGATATTTTGAAATTTAGATATTTCGAAAATATCTAAGAGGCGAAATACGGGATTAATTCAAATGCCCGGATTTGAAGTCCGAGATGAGATATGGACAAAGCGCGATTGTAGTGGGCAAAAATCGTATTCTATCAATAAGCCCAAACGCAACTTAATAAGCAAGCCCAACAGGCCAAAACGCCCAAATAGGCTTACTATGACCAAAAAGCCCACGTGCTAGGCTAGGCATCATAAGCCCACAAACGGCCCAACTGGCCCAAAACATCAGCCATAACCCTATCAGTACGGTCAACAACGGCTATGGCCGCCGATAACAGTAACCGATTAAACCAAGCCGATAAGGTCGCAACTAACTACACTACGGATGAACGGAAAGATAGGTAAGATCGGTTATCCCGAAAAACCCTAAGGAAAAGAAGGGTCGCACTATATAAAGCTGACCCTACCTACCCAAAGGGGCATCTTTTTCTGGTTTCTAACACACAACTCTACTGCTTTGACCTTTTCCATCATCCCTCGACCCATCCGGCGCACACCAACCTTGATCGACCCGACCGGCATGATCGGCCGATCAACATCTACACTCTCTTTACTCTCTTTACATGCCATTTTAGCATATATTATTGCTTTATATTTCGTCTTATTATCGCTTCATCATCAATCGTACTGACTTGACTGTCGGAGGTTCTTTGGCTGACACCCCACCGGTGCTCCCTCGAACTCTTACGGTCGCTTTCTGATTGAGCAGGTTGTTGGCGCCCCGCTCATCTCAATTGTAGGAATCACCCTCTAAAGCGATAATTTACATACACTTTTATCGCGATACGGACCATACGCGGAATTTATATTTTTGCCGTCAGTGAATAGTAGAACCGAGAACTCGAGAAATCGAGAAACAAATATTTTATCGATTTACGTGCAACTCGATCAGGCCAAACCCGACTTTAGTTCACGAGAGACGGAGATGTCTTAATGAGTAAGAAAGACGAGAGTGTTGATTTCCCGTTTCAACCGAGATAGATAAATAACAAAGAATCGGATCGAAAATATCTAAAAGACGATTTGGACCCCGGATAGTTAGATATTTGCGGGGCAACTTGTGGCCTATAAAAGACCACAAAGTCACCCCATTTCAGCCATTATTTACGTGAGTTAGAAACAGAAAATGGGAGTGAACAAAGAAGGAGGAAAAGGGAGGAGTTTTGCTCCGATTCTCGTCCCGTTCGTCTCGTTTTTCTGATTTCTTCGAAATCTAATCCGATAGAAAGGTAGCCCTCGATCTTACCTACGTTTCTACGGTTTTATTTTCATGTTTAGAGCTTGTTAAAAAAATGAAATAGGGGCTGCCCTTTTCGATTTTTATCGAGCCGAGCCCGAACCGAAAAATGTCGAGAGTTAATGTTGTTCGTATGAGTTAGATGAACGTGTGTTTTAAGTTTCAATGAAATCTAAGCATGTTAGGTTTTGAGAAGTTAACTTGAACTCGTCGTTTTGTATGTTTTCGATTTTTCTCGGATGAATCGAATAGACGAGCATGTATGTAGGTTAAATACGAGTATTATTTGAATTTACGGAAATAAATCGAGTATGTTTAAAAAAAAATGAGTGCGGGCGACAGTTTCTGCCGGATTTTCTTTCATCGTTTTAAGTACAAAATGAGTAGAATTTTTACATAATAAAATACTAGATCGAGTTAGGAGTAATCTCCAACTTGAATCACCCCGTTTCGTCGTGTTTTCGATTTGTTATGAATTTTTCAAAATGATTGCGCAAACTGTCAATTCCAGCGAAAATCTGGAAATTATCTAACTTTGAAAATTTGTGAAAAATAGAGTAAAATGATTTTATGTGTTTTGTCTTTGTTCGATCTCAGTTTTTAGAGTGATTTTGTGATGATGAAATAAAGAATAAGAACACGGGATTTACGTGGTTCGATCGTTAATTAGATCTACGTCCACGGGGAGAAGAGAGCTTCTTTACTAATTTGAGTTTTTGATAGTAATAATATATAAATTTGTCCCTCATTTAGCTTTAGAGGCTGTATTTATAGGTAATCAGAGGTAGTTACAACGAATCCGAGATAGAGGGGCGATAAATCCGGGGTCATGGGCTGGATCACACCTCTGGGCTTTTGGGCCGAGGTAATTGGGCTCTTGGGCCGAACTACGCTTGGGCCGAGCTACTCTTGGGCCGAGGTGTTCTTGGGCCGAGCTGCTGGGCCTTGGTCTCGTTTGGGCCTGTTAGTAGGGCTACATCCTATCACATCCCCCCCCCCCCCAAAAGAGCAGGTGCGAGGACGAAGTGCGGCCAAACTACTTTCAATAGATGAGGTCGGAATTCGGCCGAGCTTCTGTCAATAGCTGTGATCGAGCTTCTTTTTGACGAAGTGAAGTGGATGTTATTGCCGAAGTGGAGGTCTGGACGAGGTGACGAACTTATGGTCTCCGAGGTCGAGGTGGTAAATTGTTGGTGGAAGACATGGTATAGGGAGTATTGTTGGTGGAAGACCTGCTATAGGGAGTATTGTTGGTGGAAGGCCTGCTATAGGGAGTTCCCTGTGACACGCGTCGACTGTTCAGTGGTGCAGACGAAGAGGCGGGATTTTGAAAAGGGGCGGTTGGAAAAAGGTGATGTGACTTCTATAAAAGCTTCCTCCGCATGCTCAAAAACACTTTTCACCTTCCCGTAAACCCTTCCGCCTACTCTGCAAGTAAATCTTCAAAAAGCTTTCCGCGTTCGGTCGCCATTGTTCCCAGTTTCAGTCGCTTATTCAAATCGTTTGACAAGTAAGTGATACTTTTTCTTCAAAATGACTTCTTCTTCATCTCGTACTCCTACCGCGATAGACGTAGAAAATGTGGAGTCCTCCTCGCCGTCTAGGGTTTTTTCGGTGGGGGGAGTGACGGTGAGGGTTTTTACTCGGGCTCTTATCCCTCCTGTTTCTCGTGTAGTTAATTTTTTTCCTTTAGTCGGTTCGGATGCAGCCCTCGAATAATCTTCCACTATGAGTGAATCTCATATGGTAAATCTAGCCCGGAAGTATTATTTTCCGGAATCTGTGGAGATGATTTTGCCTCGGGCGGAGGATAGGGGTAGCTCGCCGCCCGAGGGTTTTTTTACCGTGTACGAAGACTATCTTCATTTTGGTCTTCGTTTTCCTTTGCATTCTATTTTTGTTGCATTGTTGGATAGATTCGACCTGCCTTTAGGCCAGTTAGCACCGCCCTCCATTAAGCAGGTAGTGGGATTTTGTATGGAGATCGGCTCCCGAGGTGGTGCCTTTTCTATAGACGCCCTGCTGAGATTTTTTCGAGTTAAGCGTGGGCCGACGGGGTGGGTATACTTGTCGGCTGTAAATAAGTTCAAGCTAGGGACCCCGTCGAAAGTGACAAACTGGCAGAAGAAGTTCTTCTTCTGCCGAGCTGAGGGGGTGCCCCTGAACGCTTGGTCGAAGGCCAAGTTCGGGCCGCAGTTGACCGTGGATCCCGTCCGCGAGCTCGAAGTGGGCTTAGTGGACCTCGGCTCTATCAAAAGGGATTACGCCGAGGCCGAGCTGTCGAGGTTTGGGCTGAGCCCATACGATGCTTCCGCCGACGTGGATCCGGGTGAGGTCCCGGTCTAAGTGCTTTGTTGTGGTGGTTTTATCCGAACTGAATTCTGACGTACTCACTCCTTTCTGCAGTGAACCCCGAAGTGCTCCAGGCGGCTCTGAGGAAGAAGAAGAAGAGGGCGAGGACCTCTTCTGCCGCCGAAGAGACGCCACGCCGTGGACCGGCGGGGAGGGAGGTAGCCGATGTGACTCCCCCTGTCATCAACTTAGCTTCACTTCGGAGGGAGGTGGCGGGAAGCTCGAGGGCCGAGGTCCTCGAGTCGGACGTTGCTCAAGCGACGTCGTTTTCCGAGGTGGGTGTAGACTTGCTTTTCTTTCTTTTCTTCTTTTATTGTAGACTGATATGTTTTGTGCAGGCGGCGGATGTGGCGCTGGACGGACTGAGGGCCCTGTCGAACTTCATCGTCGGCGGGATCGAACTGTTCCGGAGCTTGTCTGCCGAACTCGAGGAGGTGAGGGCCGACGCGGCGAGGGCGGCGAGCCAGGAGGCCAGGACTTTTTCTGCGCTAAAGGATGCAGAGAGAAAGGCGGCCGGCCTGGAGGCCGAGGTTGCCAGTTTGAGGGCCGAGGTGGCGGAGGAGAGGGAGAAGACGGCCCGGGCTGCGGCCGAGCAGGGCGACGTACTCCGTGCTATCGCGGAGCGGATTTTCCGCTCCAAGCACTTCGGCAGTACGGTTGCCCAATTGATGGGCGCCCTGAGTGCGCCGATTACTTCGGCAGCGCTTGATCTCGTCGCCAAGGATTACCCGGAGCTTGATAAGACCAAGTACAGGTATGAGGAGGTGACCGAGGATGAGATGCTGCGGGAGTACGCGGAGGTACTCGTGGAGTGCACCTTGGCAGTCCCGGTGGTGGAGCGGCTAGCTCAGCAGAAGTCCTTGTTGTCGGAGCGGGTGGTTCGCCATTGCCCTGTCGACAGGGATGACAAGCTGGAGGCTGTTATCGCCGAGCTGACGAGGGGGCCGGCGGCCGAGGTTGCTGGAGGGAACAAGGAGGCTGAGGGCCCGGAGCAAGAGGTCGGTGCAGAAGATTCGTAGTTTTTTTTATTTTTTTTAGATTGTACTTCGTCGCCACTAGGGCGACGCTTTCCCACGGTATATAAAAAGAAACTTTTTGCTGAATCTTGTTTTTGTTTCTGCTTTTGTAAACTGCTTTTGCTTTCTTCGACACTTCGCATTTTGAATCAGAGATAAATGCACTTCGTCGGGCTGTCGAGGCTGCCGAAGTGGAGGCTTCATGCTGGAAAAGCCGAGCTGATAATGTTGAGATCGAGGCTGATGCGAAGCTTCGAGCAGCTCAGGAGAAGCTCGACGAAGAGCATGCTAGATTTTTGGAGTGTGAAGACAACTTTAAGCAAGCCAAGGAGGACCTTCAAACATTTAAGGCTGTGGCCGAGGAGCACGCGGAGTACGAGGACCTTGTCCATAAGAGCGGGCGACTGACCATTTACGAAGTCCAAACGCAGATCAAAGAGGTTCGAGCTCGGACAAGGAAATATATAGAGAAGTACGGCAGTGACTCCTGGCAAGTGCGCGAACAGGAAGAGGCGCTTTTCAAGCTGGGGTCAATGTACGAGACCATTTTGAAGAGGAAGCCGAAGTTGAAACGGTGGGTGGAATCCAAGAAAGCCCAGCTTGATTCAACTTCGCAGGCGTTTTTGGAAGGTACCCTGGCAGGCGTGCATCCCCCTAGCGCGGCTTTAACTCGGGAGCAAACGCAAGCCATAATGGCCCGAGGAGGTGGTCGACGTGCTGTAAGGGGCCGAGGTCGATCTGCTCCTCCAGGTCGGGGCCGAGGACGAGGTTTTGGCCGTGGTGAAGGGATGGCGTTTTTGGATTCAGTGCTCGGCCACGATGCCAGCTCGAGCTCAGATCCAGGCTTCGTAGAGAAGTATCTTAGCTTTAGTAGTAGGCCTCCGGGCTCGGACCCTCCACCTTAAATATGTATTTTTGTTAAATAAAATTCTTCTTTTATTGCGTCATTACTTCTCTAAAACTTTTCTCGAGTTTGCTTCAAGATTATTTGTAATGACTAGCGTGCACTTCGTAATCACTTCGTCTAATGCCGAATTTTAAGATTTTAAGCACCTACTTCTTCCAAAGACAAGGTTAAGGTTTTGCAAACGGCTACTTTGTCTACTGACGGAGTTGAAGCCTTAAGTGGTCACTTCGTCTGAAGACGAAGTTTTGGCTCTCACGTAACCACTTCGTTTAAGGATGAAGTTTTGGCTTTTAAGTAGCCACTTCGTCTAAGGACGAAGTTTAGGCTTTTAAGTAGCCACTTCGTCTAAGGACGAAGTTTAGCTTTTAAGTAGCCACTTCGTCTAAGGACGAAGTTTAGGCTTTTAAGTAGCCACTTCGTCTAAGGACGAAGCTTAGGCTTTTAAGTAGCCACTTCGTCTAAGGACGAAGTTTAGGCTTTTGAATTCCTTGTTTGTCGAATTTATCGATAGGAGTGGTCTCCTTTACACGTGTTTAGATGCTACTCCAAAGTTGGAGTTTTAGCTTGATTTAGACTCGAGGATATGTATAAAAAACATACTTTATAAAATAACATAGAATAGAAATTAACTACAAATAATATTTCTTCAAGTGGAAAATGTGCCAAGCTCGAGGTACTGGTTCGCCGGACAAATGGGCTAGCTTGTACGACCCTTTCCCGAGGACTTCTTGAATTCGGTAGGGTCCCTCCCAGGTGGCTTCTAGTTTGCCGAGCTTCTCCGCCTTACTAACTTCATTGTTTCTAAGTACGAGGTCGTCTGCTCGAAACTGCCGATGTTTCACTCGGTTATTATAATACCGAGCTACCTGCTGTTTGTACCGAGCTTCTTGTATACAGGCTTGTTCTCGTTTTTCTTCCAGTAGATCTAAGTTAGTTCGGAGTCCTTCTTCGTTGTCGTTGGCAGTGAAGTTAATCATTCGGGGGCTCGGCAAACCGATCTCTACTGGAATCACTGCCTCGGTTCCGTAGACAAGGCTGTACGGTGTTTCTCCATGGGATGTTCGGGGAGTAGTTCGGTAAGACCATAGGACTTGGTGCAAATTTTCTGCCCAATCTCCCTTGGCCTTGTCGAGGCAGGTTTTTAACCCTTTGACTATTGTCCGGTTCATCACTTCGGTTTGGCCATTTGCCTGAGGGTGTGCTACCGAAGTGAACTTCTGCTGGATGTTGAGCTCGTCACACCATTCTCTGAACGTCCTGTCTGTAAATTGAGTTCCATTTTCCGAGACGAGGACATGAGGTATGCCGAAGCGACAAACTATGTACTTCCAAACGAAGTTCAGGGCCTTTTTGCTTGTAATCTTGGCTAAGGGTTCAGCTTCTACCCACTTCGTAAAATAGTCAATGGCCACTATGAGGAATCGTAGTTGGCCAGGAGCTTGCTCGAACAGACCAACGATGTCGATACCCCATTGCATAAATGGCCAAGGGCTTTGCATGCTCGTTAGTTCGGTTTGAGGTGCCCTTGTTACTACTGAGTGGAGTTGGCACTTCGGACATTGCTTGACGATGTTGATCGCGTCTTGAAGCATTGTTGGCCAATAATATCCCCATCTCATGACTTTTTTAGTTAAGGCACGAGCTCCGATGTGACTGCCACAGGATCCTTCATGCACTTCGCGTAGTACGTAGTTTACTTGATCGGGTCCTACACACCTTAGAAGGGGTTGGAGGTATGATTTCCTATACAGTACTCCTTGATCTAGGACGTACTTAACTGATTTGTTCTGAAGCTTCCGAGCTTCGACCTTATCAGCAGGGAGTTCATCTCTCTCTAAGTAATTATGAAGTGGCGTCATCCAGTTCGGCTCGCCATCTGTCACCATGCTCACTTCGGCCTCGTCTATACTTCGAGTTTGTACTTCTTCCACAGGAGAGGTCGTGGACGATGATGCGAGCTTGCTCAGTGCGTCAGCTCGGTCGTTGTCACCTCTTGGGATTCGTATCACCTCGAAATATGAAAAGTTTTGTTGTAGGATTTTGACCTTATGGAGATATTTCTTCATCCGCTCTCCTCGCGCTTCGTATTTGCCCAGCACGTGACTCACTATAATTTGGGAGTCACTGTGGATTTGGACAGCTCGTAGCTGAAGAGTTTGCGCGAGGCGAAGTCCGGCTATTAGTGTCACAGCCCAATTTCTTAACCCTTTCTTAGTCAAGAGATTAAGCCATGACTCACTTAACTTGGATATAACTCTAACAATTTATGTTTGGTTGCAAAGAAACTCAAATTTACTCGCGAAAAACAGGGCAGGACGGACACCTCGACTTCGAAAGCCCATAACTTTCTCGTTTGAACTCCGATTTAAGAACCAAAAGAACCGTTGGAAAGGTATCGAAAAGATCTTTAAAATGGTACCAAATTCAGCAAATTCGGACTGGTACAACTCATGGAAAAGAGGGTTCAACTAACTGCCCTGTTTCTAGCAAAATTTAAGTTTACACAATTTTTGAACTTGGAGTTTCAATACATCAAAAGACCATCTCAAGCAACCAAGAAATAGGGAGAACACATAATAATTCATCAAGGAAGATGCTACCATAGATATCAACAGCTAAACCAATACAAAGGTGCCAATCGTTCAAATGACATCAAACATAGGATCGCAACGGAACCATGAGTTGAGCTACATGTATGACGACATATAACTCAACATACAAACAACTAACATGAACAACAAAACAGTCTATGGTTCACTGAGTAGTTCACATAACAAAACAACTACAGTGTTCGAATCCATCGCCATCTCCAGCTCAACCTGCACGTTAAGAAAACATGCAGGGCGTGAGTACATAAAGCACTCAGTGGACACATGCCAAAACATTTAAAACTTGCTCATAGAGCCAAATCATTGACTTGCCAAAATCTTTCTTTTCTGGAAATAATGTAACTGAGCATGCATGAAATGTGTCTGCAGACATAAATCTGAAATCTGAAATACCATATCTACGCACTTCTTGTGTTGAGAGGTAGGCCTCCCTCTCAAACACTATGACCGGCCAGTCCGCTCACCGGCTCACGGTCACAAATGTGTACACAAACCCTTACCGGCAGCTCGTCCGGCATAGGGCCGATATCGTAATTCTCTCGTAGATAGGCAATATGCAACATGCTTAAAAAAAACAGGCTAGTCAACTTCTTTAATATAAAACATAAAACATAATGCATAAACAATCTTTAGCACGTGCATAGCTTTTGGTTAGAAAGCCCACCTGGATAGAGAGATCTACTTATCGTGAGGCTTCGCCTTTTCTTTCTTTGCTTTCACTTCTTTCTCAGCTGGACCTTACATTAAGTAAAACATTTAAAGATAAGACATCTTTCTCTTCTTTATGAAATCGTAATTTCATAATCTCATTCTTCTTCTTATGTTTTACTTAATTAGCATTTCGTATGCTTATAATTTATTCGGCTATTGCATCCTTCTATTCTAACATTTCTTTAATCACTTATCTTATTTATATCATTACTTCACTTCTTTACTTACTAAACTAACAATTTTCAACTTTTACATACTTGGCTAATTCAATCTCATAATCTCACATTAGCCACCATATTCATTCTTTATCTCAACTACTTCATCAAATCTAACAAATATAATCTCTATATATAAGTTTCAATTATGCCCTTCTTCTTAAGAATTTTACATCTTAATGTAAGATTGAGTTTATCTTTAGTTTCTTGATTCAATTATGCTTAGTATAGCTCAATGAACTCTAAGGAATCATCATTCCATCTTGATAATATCATATACCTATAAACTTAGAAACTTCATCTTCCCACTAAATTTGGAAAATTCCTTTCCAATGCTTGGAAAATTCTAAATAAATTAATCTAAGCATTATTCATACCCATAAGTTCAAATATGATCTCAATTATTTGAACAAATAAAATCAAAATCTTATAGAACAATTAAGCTCCATTTTCGGTCCTTATGAAGAAGTATGGAAAGTTGGATTTTTGATCTAATTTCTTGCTCTAATCATGCTTATTGATCTCTAATGATACTTATCCATGCTTAATTCAAGCAAATTCATCCAAATTCCTATAGATTAAAATTAGGGTTTATGTAGTAATTTAGGGAAAATTTAATTATCCATCATCTCTAAGAATTCTTTGCATAATCTAACTTAAAACATGATGTTCTATCTATTTACTACAACATATATGAAAATCAAAGCCATATACTACAAGCTATAGGTCATGAAATTATCATGGATGAAAAGAGAAATTTTCCATCAATTTTACAAGCTAAAGATATAAAGATGATGATTAATTACCTTAAGATGATCTTTTCCTTGAAAATTTGGACCAAACTTGGCTTAAAATTTGATTTTTGGAGGAGAAAATTGTTGGTTATGGTGGTGAAGGGGGGTGGACGGTTTCTATGAGATAAAATAAGGTGGATGATGATGAATAGTGAGGAGATAAACATACTTATAAATTAAGTAAGATATTTTATAATTAAATAATTAAATATCATGTCTCTACTCTTCTCTAGAGGGTTCTAGAACCTTCTAAAATCTTGTCTTTCGGATTTTGGAATATTGATACTGGATTACTCGTCTCGACACAAGGAGTTCACTGGTTCAGACCGTTCGTGATTCCGAGTTCATTTGAACAAATTATGCGAGTTTTAAGATACCGAATGAATTTAATTAAATAAATTCCTTCTAAAAACAATATTTTCTAGCAAAATCCTCATAATAATCTCTTCTATATATCTTAGAAAATCGGGCATAATTTGTAGGTTCTACTACAACTGTCGGATTCTCAATCTGAATTTTAACCGAAAACTTATTTAGTTATTGCCGAAATTGCAATAATAAATTTTTATTCTTTATTTTGTCTGTTTTCTAGCTTAATGAAATTTCTAAATCCATTTTTCTATGTTATCTAATAGATAAAAATTTTCTCTTCTGAGGGGTATGCTTCGTCTGAGTTTATTCTATCTCAACCCCTTTCTTTTATCTCTAATATGGAATTATTAAATTCCATTTTCTTTCTTAACGAAATAATTCTAATTCTTTCATCTAAATCGTATAATAGATTCTTCAGACTCTTCTTAATCTCATAAAAATATTTTCTTAAGGATGCAAAGCCTTAATTAAGGTTTAATCACACTTTAGTTATGGCTACAGTATTTCGGGGTATTACAATTAGGGCCTCATATTCTACTTCGTTGTTTGTCGTAGGGAAGTTGAACCTTAGGGCATAGGTGGTTTCTTTTCCTTCCGGGCTGATGAGTAAGACTCCGGCTCCGCTTCCCTTCTGGCCCGATGCACCGTCTACATAGATTTTCCAACAATCTAGTGGTGGTAGCTTTGACACTTCGTCTTGATTACTGTCTTTGACAAGCTTGATGGGCTTCGGGGGTTCCGCAAATGCTGTTTCTACCAAGAAATCTGCTAATGCTTGTTCCTTGATGGCTTGACGAGGTACGAAGGAGATCGTATGTTCACCGAGCTCGACCGCCCATTTGGCAATTCGTCCTTGTAATACCCCGCTCTTTGGTTAGAACTATCTCGTATTAGATAATTCGTGACTAATTGAATTGCACGAATATATATTGACAAATTGACAATGTTAATTCCTACATGGCCTAAATTTGACTCAATTCAAAATTTTCAATCTCTTTATAAATTAGAGTTTAGTATGAAGTTATATCTTTAACAATTAATATTAAAGAAATCTCATCTTTTAAGTAATTTAGGTGAAATTTCTTAGTTACCCTCTTAAAATAAACAAGACATTCTATGAATGAATGCAATTATTTAAATACGAATATATGTATGTATATGTGATGATGCATTAAGTAGCAAATATATAAATAAAATAGGAGCCTATGAGGCAGCCATATACGGCTGCAGTAAGGGAAATGATAGATGGGGTGATGTCCCTTCAGCAAATTTTACAACTTGTTATTGGCTTATAAAGAGAATTAATAATAAAAAATAAAAAAAAAATACATTAAGTCATGGAGGAGAAAAATCAGCAGCTCTGCAACACTCCAGCTGCAACTCCATTAGCAAAGAACCTGCAACACTCCAGCTGCAACTCTAGAGTC
>JAPKLX010000937.1:0-14174 GCA_026898415.1 Leonotis leonurus | reverse complement strand
GCAACACTCCAGCTGCAACTCTAGAGTCTAAAGCATAGACTACCTCCTCAAGCAAAGAACCTGCAACATAGAAGAAACAAGACAAAGTCAGATTCCATATCTTACCCAAAATCGACTAACAGCAGAAACTCAACCCAAGTTATCACCACACTATAAATACCCACTCTTCAACCTTTAGATAGTTTTTACAATTCACAAACCAACATTTCAACAATTAGCATACTGGAAACAAGAACTAGAAGCCTAGAAGAGACTCTGCCCAACTTCAAATCCACATGGAAATTCTCTTAAGCTTTTGAGAGGAACTAGAAAAAGGGGATTGTTTTTCAAGTTCAAGCAAGGGATAACAATTGCTCTCCAGGTAAAACCGAAACTGATACTTTCCTTTTGATAGTACCTTTTAGAACTTAGTAAATGAATGTTGGCATATTAACTCAACCTTAACTTCACGACTTTAGAATAAGCATAGGATAATTTAATTTATGAGCATGCTCAGGAACAAACATTATGACATTCTAGAAATTCAAATCAAAAGAACTTAGACTACAACATAACTTGTAGTAAAGAAGTTAGACTGTGCAACCTATAGTGTAATATGACTCTTGAATTTAGAAACATAAGAACTTAGTAAAAGAATTTATAGGGAAGAAGTAAGACTTAGCTAGTGTATTGAAGTTCGATACACGGCCGCTTCAAACCCGAACAGCCCGGACAGCTTCGGATGGCCTCGAACAGGTCCCGAACAGCCCCGAACAATCTCGAACAACCTCGGACAAGCTCCGAACAGCCCTGGACAGTTCCGGACGATCTCGAACAACCTCGAACCACTCCGGACAGCCCCGAACCAACCCCGAATCACCCCGAAACCAATTTGCAAATTTAGAACACTCATAAGACTCACTTATTTCGTGAAATTGAAGAGGAAAGGAATTTGCAGATCATAAACATTCTATAACCAAACATGAAATAAAACAAGTAATGAAGGAAAATAAAAGAGTGAGTAGAAGGAGTTCACCTGGAGCAGCTTCACCGTCGAGGAAGGAGACGGGAGCGGGCAGTGGGGAGTGCGGCGCGCAGCAGTGGCGAGGCAGCGGGAGGAACACCGGGAGAAGAGATCTCTGTTCGAGTTCAGCCGAGGAAGAACTCGCCGAAGAGAAACCACAGACGAGCAAGACAGCCCGGCGGCGACTGCTTCGAGGCTGCTTCACGGCTGTGCAGTAACGGCGGTGGCGGCGTTGCTGCATGTCTGTGGGGAGTGCGTCGCACAGGCGAGGAAATTGACGGGCTGCTCACGGCCGAAGCAGGAGGCGAAGGCATGGATGGGCGAATACTGGGACTCCCCGGAGGACACGCCGTGGAGGACGAACGGACGACGGCAGCGGCTGCTGCACGAACAGGGAGAGGCCAGGAGAGAGGGAAGAAAGAGGAAGAAAAGGAATAGAGAAAGGAGAGGAGAAGGATCGGCGGTTGCGCCGGAGGAGGTGGCGCCGCATGCGCCGGAGAAGGAAAGAGCGACCGAGAGAGAGATGGAGGTCTCTGTGTGTGTTGTGTCTACATAGGAGAAAGACTAAGGGATAATGGGCCGAGTTGCGGGCTTAGGGTTGGGCCTAATTCATTATTTCAACTGGGCCAAGATTTAAATTCTCATGGGGCCTGAACAAATTAATAGAATGGGCTAAGTTAATAACTAATTAAATCCATGATTGGACTAGGGTAAAATAAAATGTATGGGCCGAGATTATTGTTCGAATGGGCCGAGAATTAAATATAACAGGCTGAAATTTTAGTGTGGTGCTTCTATTGAGGCCAATCTAAGAAATAAATGGATGGAGATTTAAATAATGGACTCAATAAATTGCTAATGGGCTAGAAGTTAATTAATTAATCTTAATTGGATTAATTATTTAATCTATGTGCTAAGATTTAAATTAAGTGGGCTAAGTTCAAGAAGAAAATTTTAAGGCTAGATTAGAAATCTTAATTTATTAATTAGAAATTAATTTATTAAATTAGAATTTAATCATATTAATGATTAAATTATAAATCATACTTAGAGTATGATCAACCTACTTATAAGACTTATTATTTTGATTCAAGGATCAAAATATTAAATTATAAATTTCCTTCATTTATTTTACCCATTAATTAATTATTTGGGTATAGTAAATATCCAAACCATAACATGAGTTAGAAATTCTCAAACGATACTAGAGATGTAACTCCTAGACTCGAATGGTAGTCAAGTAAATAGACCGAGAATAATTCTCAAGTAGCTAAGGATAACATTTCCTTACACTTAAAAGTATTAGATATACTTAATAAAAGTATCTTATACGAGATTTAATTAAAGGTTTCGACGGGAGGTCGGATCCGCATCTCGAGAACGAAGCAGTCATATGTCAAGGCTATTCAGGTAGGCTTTTCTCACTCTATAAAACTATGTGTGCATGTCTTCAAAATGAAATGAGATATTTTCAAAGCACTGTCTTGCCATAAATGTTTTGATTTATGTATGATGCCTATCTGTTATATGTATAACCGAATTCGGGTCCCAGTACATTAGATATGCTACTCGGACTAGTGTACACAGGACCGTGAGTCATCTAGATGTTGACCGGTCGAGTGTCTGTGGGAAGTGGCCACTTCCCCGGCACAAAGAAGCTTCAGATATGGTTGATTACAAAGAATTAGGACTGATCAGTCAAACTAGAACTTTCTCAAAGAAACGCTTTTGTGAACATAGGTGCTTTAGAGACAAAATCCCTATGATTCACTTGAAATGGCTTGACAGTTATATATGTAAGTGTGCGATTTTGGCACGTGTCTACTGAGTACAATTTGTACTCAGCCCTGCATGTATTTCTAAACGTGCAGGTTAAGAACAAAGAAGATACGGGTGCTACGTTGGGCTTTTTGTCGGACTCCTAGTAGCTGACTCTTGGGGGTTCTACGTGTCTTCATACACGTAGGATTTTATTATGCGATCCTACATATTCCGCTGCTAGACCATTATGTAATAAGACCGAGTTTTAAACTCTTTAATTTAGTTACGTGATGTAACGAGCTTATGACTCTGGCTTCATAAATTTACGATATGAACCCTTGATTTATGTTATGAGAGGAATATTCATTGTCTTACTCTTGTCGTTATTCCTTTCATTAGTCACGTTCCCGACTTTACTAGACTTAGTGAAGGGCGGGCGTGACAGTCCTGAAGCTTCAGGCCTCGTGAGTACTTGCCGAAGTGGAAGGTCAGTTAGGACTTGTATCAGGTGAGCGTGGAAGTATGGCCGAAGTCTTCTTGCGGCGTTCACTAGAGCGAGTGCGACCTTCTCTAGGGGTTGGTACCTTGTTTCTGGTCCTTTTAGTGCTCGGCTTATGAAGTAGACAGGTAGTTGCCGAGGTGATTCTCGTACTAGGACCGCGCTTATTGACTCGTCCGAGGCGGCAAGGTATAGGGAGAGAACTTCGCCTTTCTTTGGGACGGATAAGGTGGGTAGATTTGCGAGGTATTTTTTAAGTTTTCAAAAGCTGACTTGTGCTCGTCGTTCCACTCAAAGTCTGGAGTCTTCTTTAATATCTTGAAGAACGGGAGTTGTTTCTCTGCAGCTTTAGATAAAAAACGACTTAGCGCGGCTAAGCAACCTGTCAATCTGTGCACGTCGTGGACTGACTTCGGCACTTGCATCTCCTGGACGACTTTAACCTTTGCTGGATTGGCTTTTAATCCTTCGCGAGAGACCCAACACCCTAGGAATTTCCCGGACTGGACCATGAAAGTACATTTTCCTGGGTTCAACTTCAGGTTCACTTCACGGAGTAGGTTGAAGATGACCTGGAGGTCGTTTAAGCAAGTGCCGATCTCCTTACTCTTAACGACGATGTCGTCGACATATACTTCGACGTTCTGACCGATGTGAAGTTCAAATATTTTGTCGACCATTCTTTGGTATGTGGCTCCAGCATTTTTAAGTCCAAAGGGCATTTTTTTGTACGCGAAAATGCCGAAGTCAGTAATGAAGGCCGTTTTCGGAGCATCTTCATCACTCATGAGAACTTGGTGGTATCCTTTATATAGGTCAAGGAAACTGAACACCTCGTGACCGACGAGGGCTTCAACCTTCTTGTCGATGTTGGGGAGAGGGTAGCAGTCCTTGGGGCAGTATTTGTTGAGGTCGGTATAATCGACACACATGCGCCATCCTCCTCCTTGTTTCTTCACCATGACGGGGTTAGCCAACCACGTCGGATATTTCACCTCGAATAGGATATTGGCTTGTTGTAGTTGGCGTACCTCGTCATGAATCACTTGGTTTCTCTCGGCTGCAAAGGCGCGTTGCTTCTGCCGAACTGGTTTAACCTCGAGATCGATGTTGAGGTGATGAGTAATGACACTTGGTGATACCCCGGTCATATCTAGAGGTGACCAGGCGAAGATATCCCTAAATTCCCGAAGTAACTGAATAACCTGACTTCGGAGTTCGGTTCCTCCGACGAAACCGACCTTGACGACCTTGGATACGTCGTTTTCGCACAATACGACGTCTTCAATAGGCTCTGTAGCGGGCGAGGTCGACTTCGTCACTTCGGGGTTCTGTAGTTGCTATGCTTGGGGGTGCTGTACACCAGAACCTCGGAGTGCGACCTGCATGCACTCCTTAGCTTGTGTTTGGCTTCCCCTAAGCGTGATAACCCCGTTCTTAGAGGGGATCTTGATCGTCAGGTGGTAGGCCGAGCAGATTGCCCTCGTCGCTATTAGCCAATCTCTTCCCAAGATGATATTGTAGGGAGAGTTGGCTTTGACGACGAAGAAGTGTATTATCTTCGTAGAAGATAATGGATTTCGTCCCACTGTCACGGGGAGTGAAATTGTGCCATCCGTCGAGGTCTCCCCTTGTGTGAAATTTTTTAACAGGACGGGTGCTGGTTTTAGGCGTGCTTCTTCGATATCAAGGAACCTTACCGAAGCCCCGCTGTCGATGAACACTCGGTGAACCAATTTGTTGGCCACCATGGCTTCAATGATGGTGGCATCTTGATGAGGCAAAGCATGAGGGATGGGGTCGTCGCTGCAGAAGTTTACGACCTCGTCTTTTTTAAACCTCTTTTGCGAAGGTTCCTCCTTCGGTTGACTTCGGGCTTCGACTTTCAACGAAGACTTCGTCGCGCCTTGAGGTAGTCCGGTGATGGCGGTGATGACCCCGTCGTATTGAGGTTGGTCTTTGTCCTCATCCTCGTCATCGTGCTTCAGTTTTTTATCTTGGTGGGGTTTGCAATTTTCCCCCCCTCTGTTCCGGCTTCGCTTGCCTTTGCCCCGAGGTCGGGCATCTTGTGGATTGAGGCCTCGGTATTTTCCTAGGGTGCCATCTCGCACTAGATGGTCAATCTCTGAGGCGAGATTTCGGCAATCCTCGGTGTCATGGCCGTGGTCCTCGTGAAACTCGCAGTATTTGTCCTTAGATCGTCGCCTCGATCCAGTTCGGGATAACGGTGGTGGTTTCTGAAATAGGCTGGCGTGAAGCTCGTATATTTCAGCCCGGGGTTTGGTCAGTGGAGTGAATTAACCTTGTTCCTGATTGGGCCGAGGTCCGAGGCGGGATGCTAGCAGACCTCGTTGTATTCTCTCAAGGGCACCTCGTCGATTCTGCCCATGATCAGCACGTTCTTCTCTTCTTCTCTTATCTTGACTTTCAGGTCGGTCTACCGCCCTTTTTCTCCTATCGGCCTCATCTGCTTCGGCAAATGTATCAGCAATCCTCCATAGCTGTTTGGAGGTTTGGGGGCGTTCTTTCACGAGCTCCCTGAAGAGAGTGCCGGAGTGAATGGCATTTTGGAATGCTGAGATGAGGACGTCGTCCGACAAGCGGTCGACCTTAAGGCTCTCATTATAGAACCTAGCCAGGAAGTCACTAATTGATTCTCCTCGTCCCTGTTTTAGGGTGAGGAGTTGTGCCGAACTGATCTTGGCTTCAGCTTTTTGGAAGAAGCGTCGTTCAAAGGCATCTAGCAGGTCGGTATATGATCCTATGCTACAGCGTGGGAGGTTGTCGAACCATTTACGTGCATTATCTATCAGTAGCTCAGGGAAAACTTTGCACATGTAAACGTCTTCGACAAGCCCTTGGTTTAGCATATTGTACTGGTATTGTGACAAAAAGTTGCTGGGGTCACAAGAACCATTGTAGGGTTTGATTGGCGGCACCCTATATGTTGACGGGAGTGGTGTGTAAAGTATTTTGTTGGTGAAGGGGGTAGCGATTCGACTATAGACAGCGAATCTTCCCTCTCGATGATTGTCCTCGTCACGTCGGGAAGGACCGACGTTTCGACGAGGTGACGTCGAACCATGCCGAGGTGAGACGAAGTTATTCTTTCCCCGGTGATTACGATGTCTTTGGGGAAGCTCGTCATTTATTTCTTCGACAATTTGGAGACTCGGGGGTCGAGATTGCTGTCGTGGTGACTCAGTTTTATCCTCTTCGTCTTGACTTTGTTGCCGATGTTGTTCGGCGGATTTGAGAAAATCTTGTTGATGGAGGTCTATGTACGCCTTAAGTGCATCTCCGAGCTGAGGTGGGAGTGCAGCATTCTCAGGTCGATGATCTCCTCGGTTTGGTTCCCTGTTACCATTCAAACCATCAGAACGACCTGACAACTCATCTTCTATATGGCCATCAGGAGTTCGGCGGATTGCGGAATCACGTCGAAGTTGGAGCACATCTTCCTCATTGGCCGAGGTGCGAGGTGGAAGGTCGGATGGATTAGCTTGATTTTGCTTTCCCTTAGCAGCAGTGGCTATAGCGGTGGTACGGGTAGATCTCACCATCGTATTTTCACTTCAGAAAAACGTCGATCGATTTCACAGAATTTATAATTTCGTTCCCACAGACGGCGCCAGTGTTCGATCTTAGTTTTTAGAGTGATTTTGTGATGATGAAATAAAGAATAAGAACACGAGATTTACGTGGTTCGATCGTTAATTAGATCTACGTCCACGGGGAGAAGAGAGCTTCTTTACTAATTTGAGTTTTTGAGAGTAATAATATATAAATCTGTCCCTCATTTAGCTTTAGAGGCTGTATTTATAGGTAATCAGAGGTAGTTACAACGAATCCGAGATAGAGGGGCGATAAATCCGGGGTCATGGGCTGGATCACACCTCTGGGCTTCTGGGCCGAGGTAATTGGGCTCTTGGGCCGAACTACGCTTGGGCCGAGCTGCTGGGCCTTGGTCTCGTTTGGGCCTGTTAGTAGGGCTACATCCTATCACTCTTCAGATTATAAAACTTTATGATGTTAGGGTCACTTTAAAGTTTGATCCGTTACAATTGGAATTATTTCCAAATTATTATGATTTTTCAAAGTCAACTGCTCATTTAATTTGAACTCGAGAGCATGAAAAGTGTTATGTGATGTTTTATTTAACGAACGTGTTTTATTATAGGTTTATATCATTGTATTAAGTTTCATAATATTCATAGATGTTTTGATCTTAGACGAGCATGAGTGCTGAGAAACGATCAACCATGAAGTTAGGTGTTTAATCAAAGTCAAAACATGGTTTGATTAGAAATCATCGAACGACCCTCCTAGAATCTAAATCCGAAACTCGAACGATAGCTGAGTTAAAAGAATCGAGAATAATTCTCAAATAACAAAGGATAATAAGTCCTTACACTTAGATAATATTAGATGCGCTCGAAAATATTATCTCACTCGAGGTTTATTTAAAGGGTACGACGAAAGGTCAGGACCGCAGTTCGAGAACGAAGCAGTTGTCAGTCCAGACGATTCAAGTAGGCTTTCTACCCTATACATTAAGTGTAGGCTTTTCTAAACTCTATAAAATTATGTGTGCCGTATGCTATTTATGATTGTTTTCGAAAGGATCTCAAATTGAGGAAATATGTTTCAAAGTATTGTAATGCCGAAAATGATTTATATTTTGTATCAATGCCTATCTGGAAGATTCCTGAATTAAGGATCTAAATAAGAGGAAATCGAATTCGGGTTCCAGTGGGTAAGCATCCCCACTCGAACTAAATGTGCACAAAGAACCGTGAGTCGTTGAAGATGTCGACCGGTTACAGTGGACCGTGAGTCATCTTAGCGGGTTGGCCGGTTCGGTGTCCGTAGAAGGTGGCCACCTTCTCGGTACCATAAATTAAAAGGGCAGATATGGCTTGAATACTAAAGAAAAGACTGATCAGTCAAAATGCAGGTTTCACAAAAAGGATTTAGTGAACGTAGGTGCTTTTAAAGACAAAATCCCTACGTGTCACTCTTACGGCATTGACAATTATATATGTATGTGTGTGATTTCGGGCAATGTGCCTACTGAGTACTTTTGTACTCAGCCCTGCATATATTTATAAATGTGCAGGTTGAGACGTGATGATGGGAGATTCTATGAAGGGCTTGTCGGTCTTAAATTTAGTCTTGGGTGTCTACGTGTCTTCATACACGTAGACTTCAGTCGATCCTTATTCCGCTGCGTAAGTTTCCATCAGTATATTCTGGCGTAGGTGCCGATTATGTAAATAAAATCTTCGGTTGAACTGAACTCAGTTATCGAATGATCAGTGTTCTATCAGTTAAAGTTCTTAGTGTTCTATTAGTTAAAGTTCTCAGTATTCTATCAGTCAAAGTTTTCAGTGTTCCATTCTATCTTTCATTTATTTTATTCGATTAAGTCACGTACCCGGACTCTGCCGGGGAGGGCGGAGGACGGGGCGTGACAGAAGCCACGTACCAAAAGGCGTGGATGGGATATAGCCACAAGTCAAGTAGTATATGATATTTTATTTTCTAATTTCCTTCTTCATCTATTTGTAATACATTCTTATTGGACTCAATATTGTAGTATTACACTCAACAATATATCCATTTAACTTGATTGTAATATTGGACTTTTATTATTTTACAATTGAGCTTTATCTTTAATTCACAATTGACTCGTCTTCTTAAATTTACAATCGCCTAAATTAATTAGGCCCTAAAGTGTATAACAACACCGTGATTTAATTTCTTACACAATTAAAAGTTAATAAGGAAATAATCTCAATCTTGTTAAAATAACAAAGATCTAAATTAAACTCAAGCATTTCTAAATTTAAATTCGATCGCTTCAAATATCCTTTAGTTAAAGCTACATGTTATTATAATCAAAACTCAACTAAGGAGTTTCAGAATTCCTACGAATAAGATTCCTACATTATTTTTTTTTTACTCGATAAATATAACTAGTTAAATGCGGGGTATTACAGTATAAGATTATGGATTACAGTATAAGATTATGGTTGCGTGATGGATGGTAAGTTATCATGTCAGTTGGCGCAATTAGTGAAGAGATAAGTTTTTGAAATTTAATGCTTAAACCGCCAACTACATATTTGACATAATTACCCTTCATGCATTTTCAAAACACAGTGCAACACGTTTAAATGATACAATCACATTTTTTTGGTATAGTTTAGCAATCGTTGGATCTAGTATAATCAATGGGCATGATTATTTCTTATTTTATATCATTTCATTCTTTTACTTGAAAGTTGAAACCATCTATATATATATATATATATTTCGGTAATTCAGTTGGCTGTTAAGTTAAAAATTAGACATATTTTACAACTTTTGCGCTTCTGTTGGGAACATGGGACAGTCTGCCATTTAAGAAAATATACCCAATTGCAAGAAACACGCAATAATACCTCTATAGAAAAAGGAGAAAAGGAAAATGAAGTTTACCGTAAACCGCCTTACACAAAATTTCCAGGAATCTATCATCCTTATTTATATTTCTTTGGCTTTGAATTCTCTTTTCCGAAATCCCTTCTGCTCTTCCCATTTCCCCCACCTCTCCTCTCCTTTTATCTCTCTCCCTGCGGCTAACCCTAAGTCTTCGCTCCTCAACGTCCCATTATTCTTTCCCCACAACTCAAATCAATAGAATTCATGTTCTTGCTTTGATCGGAGGAAATGACTGCTGTAATCAAATTCATAAGCATGAAACCATATTGTCGAATCTTGCTGCCTTTCAAGAACACCGCCTCTTTTCTGTGTTTGCCAAAATCCCCTAATTCATCCCCTTGCCGATTTCATACCTCCGCGCGCGCTACTTTCGGTGGATTGAAAGGCATTCTGGGAGGAACCCAGAAGCGGAATTCGGCTCACACTTTGAAATGGGGACAATTGATCCTGAGGACCCATTTCTTAGTCGCGGGAGTTGCAAAGCCTACTTTGAGGAATCTATCGACGGTTGAGAGCCGGACGGGTAACGAGAAGAACTTCAAAAGCGTTTACGTGCAGAGCGGCATCAATGTGAAGTCGGTGGCGGCGGAAAAGAGCGATTCTGATAAAAGTGAGAGTGCTCTAAATCAAGAGGTTGAAGGTGATGAAATCAATGTGCGGAAGAATGAGTGTTCGAGTGAGAATGTGTTTGTTGAGGTGGCCAAGGAAGAGTCCGAGGTGGAGAAGGAAGCTTGGAGGCTGCTGAGGAACTCGGTGGTCACGTACTGCGGCAGTCCTGTCGGTACCGTGGCGGCGAACGACCCCAACGACAAGACGCCTCTCAACTACGATCAGGTGTTCATACGCGATTTCATACCGTCAGCGTTTGCATTTCTGCTCAAGGGTGAGGGAGAGATCGTTAGGAACTTCTTGCTTCACACCCTGCAACTTCAGGTGATCTGCCTTTTCTTCAGTTCTTTTGATGAATCTCTAAGCATATATTTACTCTAGATTGTGGTCAGAGACTCAGAGTCCTGGAATTTTATGTGACAATCGATTTAGAAATGTACTCTTATTGTACATGGCTTGTTTCTGCATTGAGATTCATCTCCCACTTTGTGTTTCATATCGATGGATTTTTACTTTCAATTGCCTATGCCTCAGCTATTCTTTTAGTTAGTGTCCTATATATGGATGCAATGGAACAACATCTGCTGAAAAACAGGATGAAGTTTTTATTAACGAACATAGATTGTATTTGTTGAGTAGCTAGTTTTATACTGTTTGACTCTTCAATTGAGTTAGTGGTATAGGCTATAGAATAAGCATTGTTTTTATCAAGATTGTTTTTCAAGTCTTGCGATTTTATGTAGTGATTGAATCAAGGTTTCAAAGTGCATTTTTTGGCCTTGTGATGTTTTTCTATTGAGACGTGAGGCGCAAGTCTCCAGGCAGATGATGATTGATTAATGAATTATAGATCGAATGATTAATGAATTATAGATCGAATGATTAATGAATTATAGGTCGTGATCACCTTTACAACTGTTTACAGCATTACTAGAACTTACAAACAAATTGTAGTTATCTGGGTTCTTTACTATTCTCCAATTACTAACTATCACAAACGTAATTTCTAAGGTTAAGATATTTCTGTTTTGTAGGCCTAGACAGAATTGTGAAATTATAGGTGAATCTCTAGTGAACAGAACACTTGGGAATTTGTTTTGGTTCGAGTGTTTCGTAGAAAGTTTGAGAGCATTGAGATTGTGTAGAGTTTGAGTGTTTCATAGAATTCCCATAACCACAATTGTTGATACTTGAAGGTATTTATTGGTGAGGAAAATGAAGTAGTCATTAGAGAACTAATTCAACTTTACCATTTATGGAAGAAGGTTTTTTTTACCATTTTATGATACCTAGTTCTTTGCTTGATGAAGAAAGCCTTGTGTTGTCATCTCGTAGACACCTTACACATCGACCTTGCTAATAGAACTTGCTTATCTACCCTCCTGGTTGACCTTGCTGGTGTACCTAGCTTATCCACCTTTTATTGGTTAGTATACCTTGCTATTGGTTGTTGGATTATTTTGCTCTTGATTTTCATTTTTCAATACTTAAGAAGCGGCTGCTCCAAATACAAATACAACTTAATGACAACCATAAAATACTTAACAAGGTTTCGATAAACATAATAAAAGCTAAAAAGGTTCCCAACAGAATGTCTTGTGCGAAACAAGATATGAAGGTTCAATTTTATGCACTAAATTTTTGTGTGGACTATATGGAGATGATGGGCTACTACAGTGGTTTCTGGTAACGATTGTAATCATGCGTATCAACACTGCCAAAAGATAAATGAATGCAATTGTGAAGTGTCTTGTAAGATACAGGGTATAAGAAATTAAGTAACTGAAGCTTGAGGAAATTGCATGTCTCCATGCAAATAGAATAGAGATATATTTAGGAATCCGCTTCACCGTTTGAAGTCATTTTAACAGTTAGATTAAGAACTTGATTGCTTACTATTGCACTTTTGTCCATATTCTTGAGTTCCTGTGACATGCTGTTCTAATTTTGCTGATAATTTTGGTACCATTTTTTCATTATAGGATATTGAATTTCTGCCGCATATACATTTCACAGATAATTGTTAGTTTCTACTCATAACATTAAATGATTATTCCGTATCTTTACTGGTTTTGTATGAATATCTGATTAATCATTGGTGTGGCAAGATTCATGTTCCTTCATTTTCTTATATTTCCCTCATTGTTTCAAGAGTTGGGAGAAAACGGTGGACTGCTACAGTCCTGGACAAGGATTAATGCCAGCAAGTTTTAAAGTTAGATCTGTTGCTCTAGATGATAATAAGTTTGAAGAAGTTCTTGATCCAGATTTTGGGGAGTCGGCTATTGGCCGTGTTGCTCCCGTAGATTCTGGTATGCAAGTTGTTCATTAGTTACAATGTTACTGCTAGGCAAACTCTTTTCTTTTCCATTTTCTCTTGCTTTTCCACTTTTGTTCTAAAGTTTGATATTACTACTGACTAATAGTGAATCCCAAGTCCTTACTGGATACAATTAAGCCATTGAGATTGAAATAGCCTTTTTAGAGTCCATTTGGTAGGAAGGATGGGATATGAGGGGATAGGATTAAATTAATATGGTGTGATGGGATATGAAAGGATGAAAATAATCCAATCAACCATTTGGTAGGCAAGATTATTATGGAGATAAAAATAATCTTCCATTTGGTTGGGATGATTATAATCTTGTTTAGGTAGTGCAATTATCATCTTGTCCTTTAAAACACTAATCAATTACCAATATGCCCTTTAATTATTTCTTCTTCCCCATTTCTAACCTAGCTAAACTAAACAAAGTTCCTGGTGGTAAGGAAGCAGTAGGGGCAAACTCCGACGCAGCAATCAAAATTGAATCAATAAACCCTGGCCTAATGTATCCTTAAGAACAAATCAAATACAAAATACAGGATATGATATAATCTTACCTTTTCAGTCACAAAAAGAGTTCAAACCCTTGAAATTGGGGAGGAAGGCGTCAGACGCACGAACGGCTGCAACTGATACGAAGAAGCTTCCCTTTGCCGATTATAACTTTGGAAAACGGTGGAGTTAGGGACGATTTATGAGAGATGGAGTTAAGAAGGTTAAAAAAAATCACTTACATACGCGATGAATGTCGATTTCACAGCTCTGGCAGAAAGAACTCCACCTCCACAAATATGTCGCCACTTCTGGTAGAAGGAGAAGACCACTTTTTTGCCAAAAACAAATGACTGAATTTTAAAATGAGAAGGGTAGAATTGGAAAAACACAAATATCCTTCTTTTACTGTTGGGGGAAGTTTAAATTAATACCACCTCTTTGGGAGGATAACAAACCCTCTTCATCCTCCTTTCTTCATCGGGCCCATACTATAACTACGGGCCATTGAGTGCTCAACAAATGCTACCAAATGCCTGATAAACTAGGATAATTATTGCCCAACTCCCTTTATCCATCCTACCAAATGCTCCCTTACTATACTATTTGTTTATGTAATGTTGCAAATGTTTCTAATCTTATCTAGGACTCTGGTGGATTATCTTACTGCGAGCTTATGGAAAGCTCACTGGTGACTACGCATTGCAGGAAAGAGTGGATGTTCAGACTGGGATAAAACTTATTCTAAATCTTTGTTTGTCAGATGGTTTCGATATGTTTCCTTCTTTACTTGTAACAGATGGTTCCTGTATGATAGATCGGCGGATGGGTATTCATGGTCATCCATTGGAGATTCAAGTAAGTTTGCTGCATTGGATATTGGAATGGGGTATAGGTTAACTTAGTTTTTAATTTCGTTTAGATAAGTTATAAATAGTTCAATGTATAACTACAAAATCTTCAAATCTGCATGTTGTAATAATTAGTTTTTTTTTTTT
>JAPKLX010001776.1:0-17927 GCA_026898415.1 Leonotis leonurus | reverse complement strand
AGGAATTGGGCAAGAAACAACAAGATAGTGTCTTGTATTGTGATAGTTAGAGTGCTATCCATCTAGCAAAAAATCCGTCTTTCCATTCCAGAACGAAGCACATACAGTTGCGGTATCATTTTATCCGGTCACTTCTGAAAGATGGGATTTTGAAACTCGAGAAAATAAGCGAAGCTCAAAATCCAGCGGACATGCTAACGAAGAAGGTAACAATCGACAAACTGAGGTTGTGTTCAGTTTCAGTGGGTCTGCTAGAGTGACGAAGACCGGAAGAGCTGCTGCATTGATCAAGGTGTGAAGACAGATTAAAAATTTATAAAAGTATTTGACATCATTTCGTTATTTATTGTCATAGATATATGAATGAACTACTTATTCATATACTAAATATGTATTGTAAAAATCGTTAATTATGTTGACTTTCTTATAATAAACTTGCAATCGTTATAAAGTTAATGAAAAAATAAATTTACAATTTGATATATATATATATATATATATATCATAAATATTAAATCCTCGTAAACTTGTCTATTAGTAGACTCGTACTAACAAATTAATATATATTTTTAATATATTTGAATTTAATTTATATACTCATATTCGTTCTAAAGTAAAGTAAAAATGATTCTAATACTCATAATTATTAGAGGTGTTCAAAAGAATCATATGTAATACCCCGTTAAATAATTCGCGAGAATTTTCGAGTTTTATTATTAAATAGGGTATTATATACGCATTTTTTTTAAACTCTATTGTTGAGTTTTAATTTCATTATTTAACCAAGCTTGCCAAATCATGGCAAGCTTGAATTTAAATTCGATATTTGATTTCTCAATTGAAATCTATTTTATTTTATGAACTGAATTTTGTTATTTAGATAATAAACCTTGTGAAAATAATACAAGTAGCTAGAAATATTATTATTTTATATAGTTTAATAGAAGTTTAATTATATTAAGGGTACAATAAACATTTAATTGAGTCCATTAACAATACAAATTACAAGAATTTTTGCTAAGGAGATATCTATCAACTATTACAATCAATGAAATCAATTTGTACATTAAAACTCTAATACAAATAAAAGCAAATTACATGGAGAGCAGTAAAATATGTAGCCAACAAAGTTATTAACCTACATTTTCTTGCGTACTTTCCTAAACCACACAACTCACCAACTCCATGATCCCCCACCACAAATCTTTCTACCGACATACTACGCTGCCACAATATTACGTATCCATGATTTCCATCACACTTTTGTTCCCAACAACAGCAACACCATGCTGCCATTGCTATAGATTCTACCATTTCAATTTTTAAGTTGAGGAAAATTTTAAGAGAGAGAGAGTTGAAGAGGGAAGACAATAATCCAAACAACATGTCGTTCACAATCATTTTCTCCTCCAAAGTCTCAAAAGCTTCATAGTAGGTAATTTCATATTTATTCTATCATATGTTTAGTTATTCTTTTTCAATCTAAAGCATGAAAATCAGTTTATAATGCATTAGTTTAGAGCCACAAAGCTTCACAGTTTAGAGAGAATAATCTAAACATTTGCATATAAGAAGAAAATCAAAGTATGCCTACTAAACCACTAGAATCCCATCAAAACTTAAGTAAAAGATCAAGGTTGGGAGAAACTTTTAAAGAAATGGAATCATGTACTTAGTTTGCCTTAATCCCACAACTTATAGAAGACTTCAAAAATCACTCTTCTACCATGCTCCACACTTCACACTTTACTTCTGAAAAATGAAAACATAGAGAGAAGGAAATAAACTACAAGTCTAAAGAGGAAGCAGAACAACTACCTCTATCTTCATATCACTTTCTAAGCCTTCTTCCCAAAATCAAGGGAGCCAACTTCCGCTGCTGCACCTGTGGTGGCGCATCATGGCAGCGTTGCTGCAAATCTCCAGGACGACCGACGAGCGAGGGAGATGACCGATGAATAGTGGGCTGCAGAAAATTGGAGTTGAATTGAGTCAATTTTGTGTATGTTTGGAGATAAATCAAAGTTTAAAAGATGAAATAAAATCTAAAATTTTTGAAGATTTAAAACACAAATCAAGAAACAAGTGAGAGAAGAAGAATAAATTGTAGAGAAAGTAGGAAGACGGCGAGTTCGCCGGCGGCGCCGTGCCGGAGAACCGCCATTGTTGTGTGCATGTGTGTGCGCAAGTGTCGGCATTTTGTTTTGAGAAGGTAGGGAGGGGAAATGGTGTATTGTTTGTGTGTGTGGGGAAGATAGAGTTTTATGCATAATAATAATTTATTAAAATCTAAAGTAAAATAAGATATAGGCAGGCAGTAAGTTATCTTGATGATTGAAATGGGCCAATGCATTTGTCGGACCGAATATTTGAATTTTTACAATAGTGCTTACTAATGTTTTGGGCCAAAATAATGAGTATGTGATTGAGCCCAATTTGATTTTAATTAATTTATTATTAATAATTGTAGTTCTTAATTAATTTAGTGAATCTAAATTAATTCAAATCGAGACATGAACCTTTTCTAAGGGTCTCAAATTACGCGAACTTTACTAAATTTTCGATTCTTATGTCGGATTTAATGGTCTCAATTATATTAATTGCAAACAAGCAATTAATTAGTTATAGAATTAGTAATCGTTTGGTTTCCTTGAATGAAGTTGTTTTCGGAGAAAACAATAATCTTAGATGTTATTTAGTAGAGCATATATGAAATCCTAGAACCTATGAACCTTTAGTTTTTCCACTCTATAGAAATATTCTAAGAAATCAAACGTTTCTAAATGCGATTTGTTATCTAAAGGTTCATCAAGGAAGTGATAACCAAGAGCGAGAAGGAGAACCAGGTTTACAATCTAATACTGGTTTCCAGGTGGGTTTACTACAAACTATACTTTTGCTGTAATGAAGCATGTTTTAAGAAAATTAATGTGAAATGATTGTCATGCATAAATTTTTTTGTGTTTTATGTGTGATGCCTATCTGTGTTGGCTTGCCAACGTATGTAATCGATCGGATCTTGAGCCATGTGAGCGTACTGGCCAAGGTTAGTGTACACAGAAGCCGTTGACTGTGAGCCCATTGGGCCGGTTCCGGTGAAGGGATGCGTTTGCGGAAGAAGGCTTTCTTCCCCAGCGTAGTTACAGATATGGATAATACAGAAAGGAAAGAAAACGGTACCATACCAAGTTTATGAAAGGAAAATGAATGTTTAGTATTCACAAGTTATTTCAAGATTCTTGTGTGATACTGTTGAATGCATGACGATAAAATGATTTGTTTTCGGCATAACCCACGGAGTACATCAAGTACTCAGCCCTGCTTGTATTTCCAAACACTTGCAGGTTGAACAGGTATGGCGTTGGCGGATGTGTTGAGAAGTTGGTTGCTTGTGTGTCAAGTTAACATTTTGGAAATATGTTTATATCTTCATATATAAATCTATTTATTTTAAGTCTTCCGCTGAACTCCGTATTATTATCTTTTGTTATAGTTGACTGGTTTCGTGAACCAGCAATATCGAACCTTATGATACTACGTTGTTGACTTTGGTTAGCTTAATCCTTTTTAGGCCTCGTTTTTCGAACCTTGTACTGAAATTAAACTTGTGGCCTAAACTCGTTTGTTAAAGTAATGCTATCTTCTTCATGTATATTTTGTCCAAGTATTACTTAAATATTAAATTATACGGTTCCACCCTTATGTCCCCTTTCATTCCCGCTTCTTTTATCCAACCCCGAGTCACGCCCCACTGATCCGTCCTTTGGAAATTTGGGGCTGTGACATCATAATCGGCGGTTTTGAGAACCAAATCGTCAAATATTATTAAAATTCTGAATCACAACTGTATAAGAAGCGGTTCGATTTCAGTTTCATTTTCGTTTTCAAATGTTCAGAATCGTGAACTAATTGATTTTCGTCTTATGCCCATATAATAATATGTGTTATAAACTATATTTGAATATTTATAAAATCTAACCAATTTATTTGAATTTTATGTATGCGTATTCATCTCAAAATCGATAAATGTCTTGTTACACACCTTTATCCATTAATTACTCATTCATGTCCAAGCCCGTATAAAAATAAACTCTGATTATATGAATTCATTTATTTATATACATATATACATCCACAAATTGATTAAAAATTAAATATATATACGCGTGTTTGCTACAAAAAGTATATATATATAAATTTTAATGGATGTGAATAATTTATTTAAATTATCTATTTGTAACTACAATGCACACATTTCCTCACATGCTTATGTAATTCAAATTATTATCAGAAATGAAATATATAAACACATGATCAATTTTCTCATGTGATCATACAAGTGGATATTTTTATCTTTTATTTTTAAATGTGTATTTTTTTAATCTTATTTATTAAATTGAGTATTTTAATTTTAATATCCCTAGATTATATATATTCATTTTTTTAATAACATGAACTATTTAATACATTTAAAATATCTATCCACTGATAGAAAAGTTAGTACGTAGGTAATAATGAAGTTGAGTTTCACTATCTAATAATGATATACGATAAAAAATTATTAATTTGATTGAATTCAAATAGGTATCAAAATATACTTATTAAATATACATGAAATATTATATATATTATTATTTTAATAAAAAATACGATTCTTATATATTTATTATCTATATTGAAAATATTTGTGGATTGTTCGAATAATAAGATAATTAAAGGTATGTTATATTCATCACATGTAATAAATTATACTCCCTCCGTCCACCAAGTACGTTCCCACTTTGACCGGGCACGGGTTTTAATGTATTGTTTGACTTTAGTAGATAGTGTGTAAATGTATTGAGTGTTGTGTAGATAGTGGAGAATGGGGTCCACTTAATTGATGATGTATGAAGTGTATTGAGTAGTTAGTGGAGTAATGGGCCCACATAATTGATGATATGTATTGAGTGGAGAATAAATATTTATAATTAGGTGAATTAATTATTGCAACTTATGAATAATTATGAGAATTTACAGTTAATTATTGGCAATTTCGAAATTAATTATGGAAATTTAATTAAGGGAATATAAAGATGATTTACTGCAACTGCATTAATGACTTGGGAATATAAAGATTACTTGTAAATTTTGAAATCAAACTACATTAATGACTTAAATTACTATGCGTAGTTGATTAATTACTGCAACTATATTCATTTATTCTAAACATCTTTAATTCATTAATTGGAATTTAAAGATTCATTAATTGAAATTTAATTGATTTATTGGAATTTACAGTACATAAAGATAAATAAATTAGTCATTTATTGCTAATTTCGAAAATTTAAATTACTAGAGATAAATAAAACCATAAATACATTAACCTTTTAAGATTCAATTACATGGAGAAAATCAAATTTTTTGGAGGGAATCTAAATTTCATTAACTATTAAATCCCTCCAAAACACTTTAAAAGCCTACATAAGTTATAAATGCCATAAATACATTGAAAAGGAGAATTCAATCATCTTCTCTCTCGGCCACTACACACACAACTGTAAATTCTCCAACATTCAATACATGGAGCCACCTAATACTATCATTCCCAAAATTACAGATGGTGAAAAAAACATTATAGCACAGTGGCTTATTCAAAACAGCAAAGATGGGAAATTAATGCATGGAGCATCATCAAAAGCAGCAGCTAAGTTTGGAGTTTCAAGGAGAAGTATTTATAACTTCTGGATAGCTGCAAAAAAACAAATGCATATGGGCCAACCAGTGTACCTGCAAACAAGAAGGTTAGGTGTGCAACATAGAGATAAAATGAAGATTGATGCAAATAAGGTGAGAGGTCTTACAGTGTTAGAGAGATCTTCAATAAGAAAGATGGCATCAAAGTTAAATGTAAGCAAGAGTACAGTGGGCAATTGGGTGCATGACAAACATATTAGAGCACACACCAGTGCTATTAAGCCAACACTTACTGAGGGAAACAAGATAGCAAGATTAAGATGGAGTTTGAGTCATGTTGACCCAAACTTAGTAGATGGTTCTATGAAGTTTCAAAGCATGCACAATATTGTTCACATAGACGAAAAATGGTTCTTTATGACTAAAACAACAGACAGATACTATCTGCTGCCAGAAGAAAGTGATCCATATAGACATTGCAAGTCCAAAAGGTTCATAACAAAGGTTATGTTTATGTGTGCTGTGAGCAGACCGCAACTAAACATAGATGGAGAGATTTTATTTGATGGGAAATTGGGAATCTTCCCATTCACAGAGCTGCAGCCAGCTAAAAGGAGTTCCAAAAACAGAGCTAAGGGAACAATGGAGACAAAACCAATCAAATCAATCACTAAGGATGTGATTAGGGACTGCATTATCAAACAGGTAATCTTTTTAACTGTTTTCTTTAACTATCAGACTTGAAAAGTCATCATTTAGAATAAAATGACATTTCATCTTGCAGATAGTACCAGCTATAAAGGCAAAATGGCCAGCAAATGCAAGCAAAGAAATAATCATTCAACAAGACAATGTTAAACCCCACATCCTACATAATGATCAAGAGTTCATTGCAGCATCAAATTCAGACGGGTTCCACATAAAATTGGTTTGTCAGCCTCCAAACAGTCCAGATACTAACATTAATGACTTGGGATTTTTCAGAGCTATTCAAAGTTTACAGGATGACAAGCTTGCAAATTCAGTGGATGACATTGTGGCAAATGTACAAACTGCATTCAATGAGCTTTCATCAAGCACACTAAATAATGTTTTCCTAACTCTACAAGGTTGCTACATAGAGATCATGAAGGTGAAGGGCAGCAACAACTATAAGATCCCACACATGGGCAAGGGAAAACACATTAGACAAGGCACACTGCCTCAAACATTGCAAGTGGAAGAGGGGCTGATAAGAGATAGCTTGGAATATCTAGGAGAACAACAGAACAATGTTGGTGCATCTTACAACATTGAAAAGCTGCAATCAACATTTGGAATGTAGGGTAGTGGCAGGCTGAATTTTTTGGAATGGTAGGGAAGTGGCACTTGAAAAGTCAGCATTTGGATTGTAGGGTAGTGGCAGGTGGTTTTTTTTGGTATAGTTTACAGTATAAACAACACAGAAGGTACAAATGGTTGTTGTTTAGCATGTAAATTGTTTTTTGGCCCATATATTGGGTAATGTAGTCTCAGCTTAATCTGAAGTGATTTTTGCATCATAGACTCAATTTATCATGCTATTTATGTGATTTAACACACTACAGATCAATATACTTAACCTCCTAAACGTGTAACCAAGATTTATAGAGGTTGCAGATTCAAAATGACATTTATCTAAGCATTACACCCTCAGAAATCAATCATCACAGAGTTATCAACACAAAAATGTCATCAAATCTACCTACACAATCAATAAATCAAGATTACAAGTGGAGGCAAAATACAGGATCACTGGGTTTCATCACAACAGGTCCCTCAGCAAGAAATCATCATTAGGACTTTAACAACAATCACATGCAGTAACTTACTCACAATAATCAGGCCATGTACAAATCACATAAGTTCACAGTAGGCCAACTACGCCCCAACAAATACAGATTAGGCCAACTACACCTCATAACAGTTCAGATTAGGCCAACTACGCCTCAAATCACACCAGAACACAGAAATAGGCCAACTACGCCTCCAGTCAGAAACAATCAGGCCAACTACGCCTCAAATCATAGGCCAACTACGCCTCATATAAGGTAAAGAAGTTCAGAAATGGACCTAATCAGTCGAGATCCAAAAAAGGAGCCACGGATGGCAACCAATGTGCAACCAGCGCTTTGAACCAAATCTTCTTCTCCTTAGACCACTTCTTCTTCACAGGAACAACTTCTTCATCCACAGATTCAACCAAATCCAGGTTGGGGGTTTCTTCAACCATCGTGTCAGAATCGGATAAGAGCCAAGATGGCTCCATCCACGGCTCTATATACACGGATTCGGTAGAAGTAGCAACAGGAACAGAACTGGAACACGAATCCATGAAAGAAGAGGAAGGGTGTGGCACATATTCTTTACAGAAGCTAGGAGAAGAGGATAGTGTAGATCTAGGGTTTTCAGAGTGAATAACCCGAGGAGAAGAAGGATCCTGAGCGGGTTGCATCATGGAGTTAATTCGGCTCAAGGCTGGGGGATGAACTCGAGTTGCAGAATCAATGGAAGTGGATCTAGGGTTTGGGGGAAGATGAAGAGGCAGGAGTGTTCTAGAGTTAGGCGATAGAGAGAGAGTTAGTCGATAGAATGAGTGTAATTGGGTTGGATAGTAATGGGTTGGGTTAGGTTAGTTTAATTAGGTGTTGAGTGTATTAATTAGGTTAAATCCACACTTGTTAGTTCTAATAGGTTTAATTTAATTGATTTATATGTGGGCCCACAGTGGTATTTTTGAAAATAAGATATTCATTAAGGATATATTGGTAAAATTGAGGGGTTTCCAAAAATAGAAATAAAAGTGAGAAAGTACTTCGTGGACGGACCGAAAAGGAAATGTGGGAACGTACTTGGTGGACGGAGGGAGTACTATATATTAAAAAAATATTTTCAAATAATGTGAACTCTATCAATTTTTATGTACGATTTATAAATTTTCATTAGATTTGAAATAACATATAATCTAATATATGATATATAAATAAATAAGAAGATTATATATTGTTTTATATTTATATATTACTCCTATTATTATTTTTCAAATAATGTGAAATCTAGATATTTTCATACAATTGATTAATTTTCATCAAATTTAAAAAAGTTGTAGATAATTTATATAAATTATTATTAAATTAGTTATCAAAGTATTCATATCAAATTAATATATCACTATATATATACATACATATATTATATTTATGAAAATGATACAGAGTAGTATATAATACAATATATAATATAAATAGAAATAACAACATAACATAAATATCATATACTACCTGAAAATAAGAATATACAATTTTATATATGATTAATATGATTTTTTAATTCCAAAATTATGAATATTTAGATAAATATGAATGGTGTGATTTGAGAGTGCCACATAGATTAGAATCATAATAGTATTAATAATATATAGATTTTCATAAATATAATATATATATATATAGTAATATATTAAAAGAACATGAATTAATTTCAATACTTGCTCGAACAAAAAAAAAATAAGCTTGGATATCTTTAATTAGTATGATAAATAATTAGGAATGTTATTTTTTTCGTTTAAAGATAAATGTTTCAACTTATTTTAATTAAGTTACTAGCAAGAGAACGAGGTCATTATAGATTAATAAATTAACCCAAGTCATATTCTCAAAGAAGGCTAAATAGGGCTTCATCTACGTTGTTGAACAAGAAAGCAATTAAAATAATTGAGGTTTGAATAATTATTAACTATATTAATTAATTACCTAGGCGAGTGAAATTAAAGGAATGGAAAAACAAATTATTTAGGCGAGAATTAAGAAAGCAATTAAATCCTAATTCTAAGAACGAGGAATTGAATCTTGACATACTTTGATTTGATTAATCAATATAAATGACGGAATATGAATCAATAATTCAAACTTAATCAAGAAAGAAGCCACAAGAAGGGAAAACAATAAATAAATTAGAATGCAATACGAACTTACGAATTAAACTGAAAATAATGCATTAAACGAGTCTCCGGGTTTGAATCACAATCGAATCCACAATGCGAAAATTAAAGAACAAGAACGGAATGGAAATCCTAGACTATTGTGTTTTCTCTCGTGGCTTAAAATCCTAGAATGATCCCTCTACAATAATTTCACGCGAGAATATATATAGGGGGAAGGAGCCCCGCCTGGCCAGTGATCACTAGAGGGTAGCGCTTGCTACCCCCAAGTTCAGTGTGGGAAACTCTCCTGGGGTCTTGGGGTCGCTAGCCCCTCACTCTGTCATGTTGCAGCTTCAAATTGTGGCTGCTGAAAGTGATGTGGTGGTTGCTGAAATTGTGGTGGAGGTAGATAATACCCTTGCTGAGGCGGGTAGTATGATTTTTGTGGCTGATAATACCCATGTTGAGGTGGGTAATACTGTTGTGCAGGTGCTCGTCGGTGAGGAAAATTCGATTCTTGTCCCTGATTCGATCATCTCCCAGTAGAGTTGTTCTGCGCTCTCCATCTTGTAGTCTGCTGGACTGGATGTTTCTCGAGTGGCGGACGTGGTGGATATCCCTTGGCAGCGTATACTCTGCCTCTCCTTCATAAGTTAGTTCAATCATTCTGTTGCAATGATTCTCATCATAAGTGAGATCACCACAAATCGGGCATGGTTCAGGCACCAGCTCATGCTTGGCCACTGCAGGGGCCTTGCTCATCTTCAACTTTTGCAGCTCTCTCAACATATAAGCCATCTGCCTCTTCAAATCAGGGCTCACTCCGATCTCCCTGACCTCTACTCTCTTAGATCGAGAGGTTTTCTCCTGTGAGTTGGTAGCTATAGTCTCGAAAATTTCTACTGCTTCTTCAGCTGTCTTTTCAGATATGTTTCCTCCAGCCACTGTATCCACCATAAACGAATAAGTGTGCTGCAAACCATTGTAGAAGATCTGCCAGAGGAGTTCGGGCACAATCTGATGGTGCGGACACTGCTGCTGGAGCTCTCTGAATCTGTCTAGTGCCTCATGGAAAGGCTCGTCAGGCTCTTGAGCGAACTGCATAATCTGTAGCCGAATCTGCTGTGTCTTGTGATTCGGATAGTACTTGAGCAGGAATGTAGTACAAACGGCCTTCCATGTGGGTAGAGATCTTGCTGGAAAGGAGAGATACCATGACTTCGCCCTATCTTTAAGTGAATAAGGGAAGCACTTCCAAAGCAGCTCATCTTCAGTTATGGTCTGAAGTGGGATGGACTGAACAGCTATGCAAAACTCCCTAATGAAGAGGTGTCACGCCCGCCCTCCGCTATGGATAGCGAAGTCGGGGAAACCGTGACTTGAAAATGGATTAAAGAAATCGGGATAGAAATGAGGTAATGGAACGAGGACGAACTGAACAACAATCTCATAACTGGGCGAAGAATTCATAGTACATGATTTGCAAGAAAAAGGGCTTGAGTCTTAAACTCAATACACAATAACTTGTCATGAAGGAAACTTGAGTCTTAGGTTTATTACATAACAATCTCGTACTGGCAGCGGAAAATTTACTTGGATCGCTAAAAGCTCTACATGTATGAAGACATGTAGAACCCCCAAGAGTCAACTAATAAGAGATCGACAAAAAGCCGGAACGTAGCACTCCTCCTTCATCATCGCTCAACCTGCACATTTATAAATATATGCAGGGCTGAGTACAAATTGTACTCAGTAGACACATGCCAAAATCGCACACATACAAATATAATTGTCATGCCATTGTAAGTGAAACATAGGGATTTTGTCTCTAAAGCACCTATGTTCACTAAAATCCTTTTGTGAAATCTTAAAGTTCGATTGCAATCTAAGTTCTTTAGTAATCTACCATATCTGTAACTTCTTCTTCTTCTTCTTTGTGTCGGGAAGGCGGCCACCTTCCACGAACACCTTGACCGGCCAACCCGCTCGATGACTCACGGTCACTTTAACCGGCCAACCCGCTCGATGGCTCACTGTTACTTTGTGTACACTAGTCCTAGTAGGATAGCTATCCCACGGGGACCCGAATTCGATTCTTTTAACTTGACTGAGCAGATAGGTATCATACAAAAATCATAAACATTTTATGGCAAGACAATACTTGAAAGACATTCTCAATTCAAAAGCTTTTTGGAAAAGAAATAACATAAACTGATATCACACGCATATATTTTCTTTATAGTGTAAGAAAGCCTACTTGAATGGTCTTGATTGGTGTTTGCCTTGTTCTCGTGTTGCGGATCCGACCTCTCGTCGAAACCTTTCATAAGAATCTCGGGTGAGATATAATCTTCTAGTGCTTTTAACATATTCTAAGTATAAAGAATATTTTCCTTTTATGGCTTGGGAATTATTCTCAAATCTCCACTCAACTATTATACGAGTCTAGAAATTGAAATTCTAGAGGGGTCGTAAATGATGGTTTCTAAGTCACCTTACGATTCGGTAATTTACTATATCCAATAAATAATTATTGGGCAATATATATATATATAAGGCATTTCTAATTTAATATTTTGATGTTTAAATCAAAATAACTAATTTATCTAGATTTAACTAACCTCAAAGATCATACCCTAAATGTGATTTATAATTTAATCATTTCTTATGATCAAATTTCAAATACTCAATTAAATTCTAATTTAGCAAATTGAGTTCAAATTTTATAGAAGAATTCTATATACATAGTCTAACTTATGAATTCAAATTACATATAACTAATTAATCCAATTTTAATTAATTGCATGAGTCATAGCTCGTTAATAATTTACTAATTCATCCGAATTAAAATAAATCGGTGCGTTCAAATTTTTATTTCGGCCCGTAAAGTTTAAATCTCGACCCGGCAAATTTTTACTATACTCGGCCCGTCTAATATTTATTTCCAAGACTAACTATTTCTAATTATAAGGTTTAATTATCTTATTTTAATATAAAGCCCATACTTAACCAATTTTAACTATTATCATCATTTAATATATATATATATATATATATATGTGTGTGTGTGTGTGCATGCATGGGATACCTTTCTCCCACTTCTGCCTCTCACTTCTCTCCCTCCCTCGACGCTAACTCACTGCCCGATCTCTTCTCTCCGCCGTGTTCTCCCTCTCTCTCGGTCTCTCCCTTCGCTGTTTCTCCCTTCGCTCTCTCTTCACTGCGCCACCAACATCACCGCGCACCACTGTGCTTCCTTCAAGTTGCACCATCGTCCTCACGGCGCACCACTGCTCAGCTGTTCTCCCCCAGCTACTCCTGGCACCGAGCTCTATTACCGAACTCCCTTACTGAGCTTCATCACCGAGCTTCAGCCCGAGCTCCAGCTCGAGCTCCATTGCCGAGCTCCAGCCCGAGCTCCAGCCCGAGCTCCATTGCCGAGCTCCAGCCCGAGCTCCAGCTCGAGCTTCATCACCGAGCTCCAGCCCGAGCTCCAGCTCGAGCTCCAGCCCGAGCTCCAGCAGCCACCTCCTCCACTTCTCCTCTATCTCCTCCGTCGTGCTCTCCCGCTTCTATTTATATTCATTGTTTGTTTCATTTTCTGTTTTACTTAGTTATAGAACATTTATGTTTATGAATTAATGGAGTCTTATGAATGTTCTAAATTTTCAGATTGGTTTCGGCATTCCGGGGTGTTTCGAGTTCGGTTCGGGGTCGTCCGGTGCCGTGCGAGGTTGTCCGACTTGGTTCGGGGCCTGTTCGAGGCCTTACGAAGCTGTCCGAGGTTGCTGGGAGTTCGTCCGAGGCGGTCTGGAGCTGTCCGAGGTTGCTCGAAGCTGTGCGGGGCTGTTCGAGGTCTGCCGGAGCCATTCGGGGCCTGCTCGAGGCCAACCGAGGCTGCCCGGAGTTATTCGGGGCTGCTTTGAGGGAGCTCACGGCTGGTGCGACAGCCGTGCACTACCCCTTCCTTAATCAAGTAAATTTCTATTATTTCTCCTTCCTTTATTAAGCAGATTTAGGATACGTCGCCTATCAATAATCATCTAAGACGTGTTCTATTCCTATGTAGATGACATGCTTTTCTAATGTTTAAAACTACAGCACCTAAGCTCGGCATTTAAGCATTCTAAGTTTAATTTGTCTCCAGTCTTATATCGGTGTTTTCTTTCTTCTGGTTTGTGGAGCATTTAATCTTTCCTTTCCAAACAGTGGTGAAGTCATGAAGTGTCTATAAGTCTAGATATGAACGAGGATATAAATTGCTATGGATTGAAGATCATTTACCTCTAGACTTCAACTACTCCGTTCTTCTCCAGTATACACTCCTTGCTCTTCTCCTGGTTTCACTTTGGCAGCACTTCGTGAGTGATATTAGGGTGTGGTTTGGGTCTAAGAATTTTACTCTTTATATAGAGGATTGAACCTCCATTCTCTACTAAATTTCTGTACTTGCTTAACCTATTAAACTTGCAGGTCATGGTGATTGGTGGAACTTGAAGAGTCACTGTGCAGCTAGGATTAGTAGGGGGGGGGGGGGGGCAGAGTGCTTGTTACACGCTAATGCCTTGCTAATCTGATTATGGGGAATCTAACAGTTTGCACGCTTGCTTTCTTTTCTTACAATACTATTAAGCATGACTTCCTATCCCATTTAAATAAATATATAGATTGTTGACATTGGGTGCAAATCTGCAAATCTGAAATTTTGCCGCAGATTGTGTATTTCCTTTCCCTTCCTTCTTTTGATAAATAAGTAGTTTATAGACTGCATACCTATTTACTTTACTATTAAAGTTTGAATTGTATTATAGCAAGTGCAGGTCATATTAATGTTTTTCCTATGCGCCACTGTGTTGTATAACATTCTGATTTGGCATATTAATACTTCATAGTTCATTCTTTAATTATTATTTATTCACTTATGTAAATAAATAATCTTCTTCAATATATCTTGCTTAACAAGACAATATAATCCATTCTTTCATGACATCTTATTATTTAAGTTACTACTAATTAATTATATACAAACTTATGAGGTATATAATTATTATCTAATAGGGTATGGTCAGCTTCTCAACTATTACTATTGTTTTGACAAGTATTAATATTTCTCTTGTATGCATTCTAATTAACTTATTTATTCTATAAGCTCTAATTAACAGGTAGCTATTAATCGAACTAATTTTCGATTATAGATTTCAAAAATCTATTTGAATCGTATTTTGAATAACTCTATTATTTTCAAGATAAGCTCACATAGTCTATCATTATTCCAAAAATTATAATATGTACTAATAATAGTTACTAATATCGATTAGCTAATCGATATTTTAAACTTTTATAACGAAAATTTTCTTATCCCGATTTTCAATACATAATAACTACTAGTAGAATAGCGGGACATTACAAGAGGAGTGCATCTTCGTTAGCCAAACTGTAGAACGAGGGAAGCAATTTGATATGATTGTGCTTCAGCTCATAGTTCCTTCCCGCAGCAGAGAGTATTGTAGCAGATGTCGTGATGCTATAGGATGGCCTGACAAAATCTCCGAGCTTCCTAGGTGCTTCTTCTTCCTCGGCCAGTATCACTAATTTCTCTTCGAATAGAGTGGTGAGGTTGACGACATCCCTATATCGCTCCTCAAGTACACCTTCTCTTCTATTGATGTTGTCAACAAAGGACACCAACTCTTGTCTCAAGCTTTGGCGACCTAGCATACACAAAACCAACAAAAGATCAAATGTATCTTGCGGGAAAAAAAGGAATAGAGAAAAAGAAAATAAAATAAAAAATAAATTGCAATGCAAATAAATGCCTAAAGCCTTCCCCGACAACGACGCCAAAATTTGTTTCAACTTATTTTAATTAAGTTACTTGCAAGAGAACGATGTCATTATAGATTAATAAGTTAACCCAAGTCGTATTCTCAAAGAAGGATAAACATGGCTTCATCTATGTTGTTGAACAAGAAAGCAATTAAAATAATTGAGGTTTGAATGATTATTAACTATATTAATTAATTACCTAGGTGAGTGAAATTAAAGGAATGGAAAAACGAATTATTTAGGCGAGAATTAAGAAAGCAATTAAATCCTAAGTCTAAGAACAAGGAATTGAAGGAATTGAATCTTGACATACTTTGATTTGATTAATCAATATAAATGACGGAATAAGAATCAATAATTCAAACTTAATCAAGAAAGAAGCCACAAGAAAGAAGCCACAAGAAGGGAAAACAATAAATAAATTAGAATGCAATACGAACTTACGAATTAAACTGGAAATAATGCAGTAAACGAGTCTCCGGGTTTGAATCAAAATCGAATCCACAATGTGAAAATTAAAGAACAAGAACGGAATGGAAATCCTACACTATTGTGTTTTCTCTCGTGGTTTAAAACCCTAGAATGATCCCTCTACAATAATTTCACGCGAGAATATATATAGGGGGAAGGAGCCCCACCTGGCGAGCGATCACTAGGGGGTAGCACTCGTTACCCCCAAGTTCTGTGTGGGAAACTCTCCTGGGGGCTAGCGATCGCTAGCCCCTCGCTCTGTCTTGTTGCATCTTCAAGGGGCCAGCGGCCGCTAGGGGCTAGCTGTCGCTAGCCCCATGTTCTGTTTGGCGTACGCTAAACAAACCAGCGGCCGCTAAGCTTGTGTTCTGTCTTGGAACCTCCATCGAGCAAGCGGCCGCTAGGCTTGCTCTCGGCCTTGGCGTGCAATTTCTCCTATTTTTCCGTGCTTTTCGTCCTCGTTTCTCTTCTCGAGTCTTATTATCTTCGTTTGTCGATCTTTATCTATAATGTGAAAATACGACAACCAAAGAATCAAGTAGAACAACAATATATGACAATATCGACTCAATATGCGCGAGAAACGAGACCGAAAATGGATAAAACAATAAAAGAAAATCATATAAAGTATCACAATAAAATACATTTAAAATATTTATCTACTAATGGATAACTTAATATGTGGATAATATTGAAGTTCAATTTCATTATATAATATTGATCTTTACGGCTGAAAAATTATCAATTTGATTGTATTATCAAATATGCATCGAAATATACTCACTGACTATTTTTTTATATTAATGAAAATGATACTTAAATATGAAAGAATATACAATTAATATTGGATATATATATATATATATATATATATAAAATAAGAAGATTATACACTATTCTATATTTATATATGATTATTTTAATAAAAAATACAATTCATTCAATTTTTATTATCTATATTCAAAAATATATGTGGATTGTTCGAATAATAATATAATTAAAAGTATGTTATAAACTCATAATATTCATATGTAATAAATTATATATATTAAAAAAACATTTTCAAATAATGTGAGCTTTAGAAATTTTTATATAATTTATTTTTATTAGATTTGAAAAATATATAATTTAATATAGAAATCTAGACATTTTCATATAATTTATTGATTTTCATTAGATTTTAAAAGATTGTACATAATCTATATAAATTATTATTAAGTTAGTTATTAAAATATATGTATTGTGTGGCAGATATATTAGTTCGTGTGCAATACCAAAATTGGTGGATATTTTATGTATTTACAGGCAATTATCGGCGTCGTTTAGGCTTAGGTTGTTGAAGCAACAAGGAGTTCCAATGCCCTCTCAGCAAAATCAAACGGAGACTGCACCCATCTATGTCATCAACAACAGTCTCCTTTACGGCAACAAGGTCTCAGACCTCCCAAGGCGTGATCCATCATCCAAAGAATGATGATGTGGCAACAATTCCAGTCACAACATTGTGGTCCATTCTAAACTGGGTGGAGGATCTCGAGAGCTCCGTTAAGGATGTGAAGGCAAAGCTTCACTTTCTGCTTTCTCACAAAAAGGGGGAGATGGTGGTGCTAGTGCTAGTGGCACTGCTGCTTAGGCTGCTGAGGAGAATGTTGCTGCAAAACAGGATGCTGACCCAAAGGCGAACTAACTTCCCCTAACTATTTGAAAAAACAATGTTTATTTGGTGGCTGCATTAACAATACTGAATACTTTACTTTTGTTTTTTTTTTTTTTTGCTACTGGGATAATTATTTTTTAAACTCTGTTGGATTATATGAAAGCTTTATGTTTCTCACATGTGATGTGCTGTGATGTTATGATAATTGTTGATATGATATACTTGTCTATATGTGTTTGGATTGTTTGTTGTGCATATATGCAGGGGGAGTACAAGTATATTGTTGCAGTGTTTGGTGTGACAACAAGGCCCTGTAGTTGAGCACAAATTTGGTTTTGTGAAGAAAGCAAAAAGGGG